>JAYMSG010000114.1:0-13000 GCA_036897925.1 Aragoa abietina | reverse complement strand
TGGAGAGAGTTCAATTCATATCATCATCTCTGTGTTAGGTTTCTCTGTAATTGAGATATTAGAGAGTGAAGTTAGGGTGAGAGAAAAATATAGATATTAAGGAGAGATCTATGTGAGTGTAAGATATTGCACCAGCTCCTATTTGTAACTTGTTTAAGTTTGGTGATAGTGAAGATAGTTGATCCCCTCCCGTGCAGTCTGTCGATGTGGCGAGCCGAAGCATGTAAATCTTGCGTCTGATTTTATCTTGCAGTTACTTGTCTTGTTTTGTTTGTGTTTGAATCTGATTGTATGTCTGCGAACCGATTTCATCAGGAAAAAACCTAACATATCTCATGCATTTGGTTAATGGAATATGAGAAAATTGTCCCAAATATTGTCTATCTCCTCTCTTATAATTCTGGAGTGGTGTTCCTACTCAAAGTGGTACAATATACTTGATCCCATCACTATGTAACAAAACAAAGAGAAGTAAATTTGGTGCTTCATCAACTCCATTAGAACAGATTCCAACAGTAAATGTAACTTTTCTTCACAAAAGTCAACACACAACGTCCTCTGTTCCTTTTCCTGACCTTGTTTATCAGGAGGAACGATATATGAATGAAACCAAAATAGTATCTGAAGATGGTTCCTCGATCAGGCAGTCGTCTACTATCCAGCCTGCAGAATATATAATTATGTGTGGCAGTTTGTTTTCAGGAAGAAACATAGAAAATATAAGTCTGGACTCTTGTGACAGAACATGTCAAATGTCCATCATCTATAGATTAACAAATGCATAAAATACAAAAGCAAACAAGCAAGAATCAATACTCAAATGTCATGTATGACATTTCATTGGACATTCTTTTCATATCTGCAGATTCTCTGCATTTTCCATACAACTTCAACAAATCCAATCTAACCGATCTGGCTTGAAGCAACTCATTGCATTTCGCTTCTTACATTCTAGTAAATGAAGACTTGGGTCATTAGAAGAACATGTATCAGTTACCATGTTCTACAAATTCACATTATTAGGCCCTAAACAACACTGTTAACCTTAAGCAACATTCTTTTGGTGACAAGACAGCTAATTAATCCTAGATAATTCCACGTTGGGCACCACACCAATCTCCATGCTGGGATTACGAAATAACCTTCCTAGCAAGAATGGCAACCCTTCTGCAGTCAACCTCATATATGCTCCAAAAAACCTTTGCCGGAGGAAGATGAATAGAAGTTTAAGAAGGGTCAATACCTCAGAGATCCCACGTATGAGAAATAGTCCAGAAAACTTACGAATATCGAGAGTGTTGATCAAAGCCGGTTGATTCTCCTGAGGAAACACGAGTGATTGCCCAGCAAACCACTTGTTCTTCATCTCCAAAAGTTTTCCTTCTTCGTTAAGGCCATCAATTGCTCTTGGCAATTCTGGAACAAATGGTGAACCTTTCTGAAAAGCCAGGAAGAAATGAACATCATTAATTAATTTTATTATCATCCAAATTATGCAACGAAAAGGGAAGATATCGTGATTGAGCCTCAATAGGAACAGAATGGGCTTGAACAAATGCACAAATCACGGAAGAGTATTTACAAAATCATAGCCAGTAGCTGTCATTGAAGTCTCGGTTACAGTAAACTCATATGGTCATTTGGATACTGAGCTAGGAATGTTTTAATATTAGGTATTTCATCCTCTATAGCACCAACACCCCGTTCTCACTTCATCTTCTTAAAGGCTCAGCATAATCATCTGAAACAGTTTAAGACAAACTCACAACCAACACAAACACCCCTGACTTCTAAGGTGCCCCTAATGGGAATTGAGCATGTACCTTGTACACCTACGCCAGTTCTTTACCTTATGAGGTGTCCCCTTGCGAAAAATGTGCTTATCATTTGACAATCACTACAAGTTTGTCAAAATCCTTGTAGCGCTACATGATCGGTCGATATTAGCCCATAGCATGATGCAAACCTTCCGCTGTGTACAACTAAAGCCCGTTCTCTTTTTTGGATCCACAATGCATTCTGAAACAACATCAGACCGCGGACAGTAACACGGTAACCTTCTTCTAACTTCAATAACCTACAAGTAACTCATGGATCTCATTATTAACTTCAAAATAACTGCAATCATATCCGAAATCAACCAAGCTCCCATGAGTAAGTAATGTTGGCTGAACTTAGTTCCTGAATTACACTTCTGAACACAACTCAAGTTTTAGAATCTGAGCGTGAACTTCTCTAACCGTTCCCAACTCAAACCCAAGCCAGGCTTCAAATAGAATTTACAACAAAATTGTCGCTGCCAAAACAGTTTTCAATCATCTCAGCTTTTAAGATTCAAAGCAACAAGTATGCTCCTTATGACAAAAGGTCAGCCACAGTGATATGATGTCTAAGGCAAAGTAGTGTGAGCTATGTACATGTCTAACACAAGTGGCAGCCTAGAGGTCAGCAAGCTAGAAATTACAGCTCCGTGCTCATACTTTTGAATTCAAGAACTTGGATAACTTAATACAATATAACAAGTAGTTTGATACAAGACTGTGTTTCCGAAAAATAAATAAGTAAATATGACGTACCTTTTCTTCTTTCTTGAAGAAGTATTTAGAGGTTGAAGTATACTTGATACAACCAAAATAAGATCTCAACGCACGGGAGAGTACATTATTGGGTTTCTTACATTGCATAATAGAACATGAAGGTTTTGCTCACTAGAAGAATAATCTAGTTACCTTGTTATAGCTAAATTCACACCGATGGGTACCTGACCATTTGCCATTCTCGGAGGTATAACCTTAGCATGAATAGAAACCTCTGTACTGCCAAAAATCTTAACCTTAGATATATTATTGACAATCTTTCGCGGAGGTAGATAGTAAGTAATGTAAGAATGACCAATGCTTTAGAGATTCCACTTATGAGAAACAGACCAGCAAAACAACGAAGGCTTAGAAATTTGATTGAAGGTGGTTGAGTATCCTGAAATAACATTGTTGATTCCCCGGCAAACCATTTCTTCTCCGTCTCCGAAAGTTTTCCTTCTTCTCTCAGTCCATCAATCACTCTTGATATTTCTTGGACAAAAGGTGATCCTTTCTGGAAGCCTGTTGGCAGTAATAAATACATTTATGTTGATATCATCCAAAATATGAGATGAAAAAGATTACAAAACGAATATAGGATTTTTTCTTACAAGACCAAACCCACTGGTTGTCATTGGGGTCTCAATGATGGTAAACTAATTTGGGATGTGCAAGGAATATTTTGATATAAGGCATTTCATCGATGATAGCACCAACACCCACGTTCTTGCTTCCTCTTCTTAAAGCCTCAGCATACTCGCTAACATCTTGATCACGCCGAAGCTTGGAATCCTGAAAATTCACATTGCTTGCAACAGATCGTGTGGAAAGAGCACTAGATATGCCAATGTAGTCGGTCCTTGACAACTTAAATTTTTTTTGAACTGTCAAAAGGGAACTCAAATTTGCAGTATAACTAGATGTCAGTATCAGGACTACAAACAGCCATATGCCCACAACAAATCTTGAGAGATTACTTTTCAATCTTTCTCCTGCGAACAAAATATATAGCAATTCAGAAGCACAAGTTGCATTGTCTCTAAAATACCAGAATTCTAACTTTAGATGAGGTAAGAGATGCCACAAAAACAGAAAGCGTCTAATAGTTATTCTTGAATGAATGCTAATATTATTAAACTAAGCACAAGTTGCATTTTGTAGGGGGTTTTAAAACAAATAGGAAACTAATTCAGAGGCAAACTAATCTCAAATGATATAAGCCAACAAAAACAAAAAACAAAATCTAACATCAAATTAATTTCTGACAGCTAACAGGATTAGATCTCATTCTCATCAAATACATGGCCACAAGATCAGATATTTGGCATGAGATATTTTTACAATAGTTTCATGCGTCTAAAATTTGTACATGTTCTTTCTTAACTAAAGTTATCTTAGCCCGAATTGGTATTTTTTTAACTAAAGTTCAAACAAAGCTTTCTTAATAAAATATTTGTATTGTCTTAATCAAATATTTGTACTATCTTAACTGAAGTTATTTTAATCAAAAATTTTAATACCTTAATCAAAGTTTGTACGGTCTTAATCAAACTTCATATGCCTTAAAATTTATACTACTTTAATCAAAGTTTCTTAATCTAACTTTATAGTATCTCAACAAAAGTTCGTACCAGCTTAACTAAAATTTGACATATCTAAATTAAAGTATATGTCATAGAAACTGAAGATTTCACTAAGTTATTCCCTGTAAAACACGTAATAAAAAAAAGAATTAAGCCTAAAAACTACCCCAATTAACATAGGAAAACACTTCTATTTTGTATTTAGGCAGGTTTGATCAGAACCTTGGGCCGACGTGAGGGTCAAAGCTACACTTCAATATTTATTGATTTGTTCTGATAACTTTTATAAGTTGATTATGGATTTTTATCAAAGTCTGATATTGTAATCTCAATATAAGAAGGTGGTTCCTATTAACCCATGGGCCTTCAATCTTGAAAAATATAGCGATGCCTACTCTTCTAGTAAATGCATAATAAATGTGTGCAATTGAAATAAATAATATATAACTTTATTAATAATTTATTTTATTTATTAAATTAATAATATTCGATACAAAATGTAAATTTGACACACATAACTTTCCCAACAGTTACAAGTTAAAACCTTGACATTTTAACACAAAACTTGATATTTATGCTTTTCCTAAACATCGCATATTTCATGTCAAATGTGCTAGTATTCAACTAAATGTGTGAGTTTTCAAAAAATCATGAAAGAAAATAAAAATTAAAACCTATGTGTTATAATTTGGAAACTAGACATTCTATTAAGATCTTGACATTTTAACTTAAGATATCGATACCAAATTATTTAAGTGGATCCAAAATTGTAAATTGACACCCATACGGCTTAGGATAATACTATAATTAGGGAGGTAAACAACATGAAACTCCTAAAGTTATTGAAAATGTTCAAGAAACCCCCTCAATTATCAAAACTACATAAACCCCCCTAATTTACATAGTAAAGTTGCACATAGTTAATTTACATACATAAACCCCCCTAATTCCGTTAATAAAAGCTAATATAGTTAGTTTATAGTAATAATTGACTAAATTACCCCTACATTTCAGGGAATTAGATGCAATTTATACAAATCCGGGAGAGGGGTTCATGTCATTTATTTAAAAAAAGGTCACAATTGACACAATAAAATATATAATGCAACTAACGGAATTAGCTGTATTTATGGTAATTAAGACAAAACCTTAGAAAAGTCCCACTAAAGAAACACAACCCATTTTTCAGATATTTGATAAAATATTGGGTGTTAAAAACAAAATATCAAGTGTTCAATATAAAACATTGAGTGTTCAACACAAAATATCACTTTAGTATATAAATATGATAAAGCTCGCATGTCAAACCATGACACTCTTGAAAGTCTAACGAATATACGAAAAAGTCATGTAATGAAAATTCAACCCATATTTAAAAAAACATCAACCGTTAATGAAAAATATCCAACTGATATTTTAGACAAGGTCCAACTAATATTATAAAAAAATAAAAATCAATATCATGAAAAGTCCAACCGATATGAAATGAATGAAGTGTTACTCTAGAAATCCAACCGGTATACTTAAAAGTTCAACCCACACTTTAAATCGAATAATTCTGTAGACTCTTGCTCATTTTACATTTTGTTCTAGTGTATTCACACGTTTCAGAAAAATCAAATCAATCGAAAAACCCAACCAATGCACTGAAAATCCCAAGTAATATCCCTCAAATTCCAACCAATCCACTATTTTGAGCAATCTCGTAGGATTTGGTTCGCGCTCTCGCTTGAAAAATATGTAATGTGAATATTGAACCATAAGTATCAATGAGAAGATTATTGGGGTGAAGATGGCACGTTTTTTCAGATATCGTAAAGGAGAAATCGAGTATTAAAAAATGAGACAAGACCAATATGAAAGTTTTTTTAGCAATGAGAGACCGGAAGACGGCAAGACAGGCACAACTGTAATATTCAGAAAATTCATTTCCACTTGCAATTAGCTCCTGTTTCCTTGAAGAACGGAAAAGAGGGCTCAATCGGTCCACAAATAAAGGCTCTGTTTAGCACCACCTGATCATGTAGCTGATTAGTTGATTCCACCTTATTTGACCAGTTGACCATAATAAGTCTGTTATGTGAATGTCCACCAGCTTTCAGCTGACTGAATTGAAAAGCTACTCCTAGCAACCTGATCGAAAAATTAGTCAGCTGATCCGTTTTTCATTCCGTTTTTACCCATAGGTTAAATAAAAACAATTTAGGGAAAAACAACTTATCTTTTTTTCTTTTTTGCTTTTGGCTTTAAAATATATGGAAGTTCAATATAATTATAAAATACATTGAATTTTTTTGTAATTGTTGAATCAGTGAATTTTGAAGTGTGAAAATTCACAGTATGATGGTCTTATTATTACTATGTTCATTGCTTATACTTATCCTAATAATTATTTATTTAAAAAATAATATCATAATGAGAAGAAAAAAAAATATTTATTTATACTTATATATAATTAAAACAATGTTATTGGAATTAAATATAACATGAGAGAAGAACAAAAAAAAAGTAATAAAATAAGAAATTATCATTTTACGTCATTTTACAAAAAAATCAGCTACCTTATCATATGATTTTGCGAAGCACTTCCATTAAACTCAGCTACCTTATCGGCTACCATTTTCAACTATCTTATCAGTCACATTATCAGCTAGTTTTGCTAATCAGAGCCAAAGTGGCGAGGTGACATGCAACGGAATTTCCACATAAACAGGCAACTATAGTTCGAACTTCAAACTTCTCTCAATTTGAAATTCGCTTAGTTTGAAAAATATCACAAAGGACATGTTACTTGTCCTATGTTATCAACAAGCCGATGCGAGTCTACGAGGTGTTCGATGAATGCTCGAAAGAGATTTTCTTCTCATTGACTTTGGCATGTTTCTCAACTTGAACGTGGGATTAGTGGGAAAAGTCAGATGTTATTATTTTGTTGTTGTTGCTACTTGGTCTACCTTAAACAAACCATCACATGCCTGGCAACAGCATCCACCTGTAGCTAGTTATGTCAAATGAACAAGCATTTGATAAACAATGACTCCATTTGCCGGTCTTCGTGGCAATTTGTACTTCTTTTTTACCAATTTGGGTTGTGGATGGGGGATAAGCTGGCTGCATAGTCAACAGAGAATATATGCGTGCACCAATACTACTCAATCCTCAATCAGCTGATGTTTAGGAGAAGTTAGAGCGATGACGAAAATCCATCTTGTAGTTTTATCCCTGCTGCTTTCTGGCTTTTGTGGTCAGTGTGCTAATGATGATCATGATACCATCAACATTGGTGTGATTCTTGATGCAGGATCATGGCTTGGGAAAGTCGCGGAGAGCAGCATCATGCAAAGACTTCTACAACGATAATAGCCAGTACAATACGAGGATTAGACTTCAAATAAGAAATTCTATGGGAAATCCTTTGCATTTATTACTATTTCTCTTTGGCAGCATTTACTCGTTTTCTGGTCGTATATTCTTGCGTAACTTTAGAAAAGTTTGTTTCAAACATCCTAACCTGAATTGCTGATTATTTTATGCTGCAGCTCTTGATCTTTTGGAGACTTTCAGTGTCCATGCATTGATCGTGCCTATGATATCAAACAGCGAGCTGTTTGTGGCCAGTCTTGTGGACAGAGCTAATGTTCCATTGCTATCATTTTCTCCACTGCCGTCATTTGGTGAACATCCTTACTATCTTCAACTTGCAGGAGATGAGACCACTGAATTTCATGGTATTGCAGCCCTTAGCGAGTCATTCAAGTGGAAGGGCTGCGTAGTTTTGCATGAAGATACAGCAGATGCAAGACAAGTTCAACTTACACTAAACAATATCTTACTAGATAACAACATTGTCATTTTTTATCAGACTCCCATTTCTCTTAGGGCCACAGATGATCAAATTATTGATGAGCTCCGTAAAATCCGAATGAAAACTTCAATTATTATTGTGCACTTATCACCTTCACTTACCTCACGAGTATTCGTAAATGCAAGAATGTTAAGGATGATGAGCAAGTGATTTGCATGGATCACAACTAGCAAGACCATGAACTTGTTGAGTTTACAGGATTCTTCAGTTCATGAGGTAATGCAAGGTGCACTTGGTTTCAGATCTTACATTTCCTCTTCAAGTAAGCTTCAAAACTTTACTTCGAGATGGAGAAGGGAATCTAACTTGGAAATAGGAGAGTTAAATGTGTATGGTATATGGGCATATGATGCTGTTTGTGCATTAGCACGTGCAGTTGAGAAGGCCGGCGTGAAAACAAATCAAGGTGGTTTAAAGTGCAACCTGTTGGATTCAGGTTGCTCAAGAGTTTCTGACAGTGGTCAAGCTCTCCTGACTCAGATTTTAAGTAGTAAATTTATTGGATTAGCCGGTGCTTTTGAGCTTAAGAATAGAAAACTTGTCCTTGAAACCTATGAAATAGTGAATGTGATCGGGAAGTGGGAAAGGACAGTAGGTTTCTGGACGTCAGCTAATGGACTTACTATGGGTATGTATACAGCCAATAATTCTTTATCAAGCAGTATCCTAGAAACCATTATTTGGCCCGGTATTTCCTTAGCTACTCCAGCAAGTCAATTAGTTCAAATAAGTGGAAGAAGTTTGAGAGTTTTGGTTCCAACACGGTCGCCGGAGCGTGAGCTTGTAACTGGAGGTATGAACAGCAATAAGATGTAACAGGTGTTGGTGGGTTCTGTATAGATGTGTTCGTTGCTGCTTTTGACTGGTTACACTGTAACATATCCTTTGAGTTTTTCCCTTTCAACAATGGGAGTTACAACGATCTCTTAAATCAGGTCTTTCTACAGGTAGGTGTGCTTCTGTTTCAAATGTTTGAAGAAGTCCTTAAAACAAAATTCTTGCCCATTTCCTTTGGATTTTGTTATGTTCATATGTATCCTGGAAATTTTGTTTCTTCCTTTTATGGTATTTGCTATGTCCTCCCACATGTCAACTTAGGCAAGTTATGTATCTTTTCACTCCATCGAAACTTCAAAGGAAAAAGAAAATAGCAACAAAAAAAAACCATTAAGAGTTTCTTGTTTAATTTAAGATTTTGTTGGCCTAGGTATTGTTCTAATTATTATGATAATTTAGGTCACGTTCTCTTAAGCTAATTGAAGTTGAACTAAACTGAACTGAATTTAATAAATTTGATAGGAACATAAATAAACTGAATTTAGTAGAGCTGAATTGCATGAACTGATCTGAACTTATTGTGATTGAACTGAACTCGATATTTTTCAAATTCTAGAGAACATGGCCTTAGTATGCATGTTTCTTTATGATGTTAATAAGAGATGAAAGGTTGTTGATTGAATCCCTTACTGAGTATGCCTCATTTTGTAAACAGTAATTCTAACTAATCTTGTTTTGTGTAATCAATGGCTTAGAATTACGATGCTGCAGTAGGGGACATAACCATCCTCGCCAACAGGTCCGCATATGTTGACTTCACGTGTCCTTATACAGAGATGGGACTTGGGGTGGTAACAAAACTGGATGATAAAGATCCTTGGTTTTTCTTAAGGCCACTTGATCCTGGCTTATGGATAATGAGCGATTGCTGGTTTATTTTTGTGGGAGCACTTGTTTGGTTTATTGAACATCCGATCAATGAGGAATTTCAAGGATCTCCAGCTCAGCAAGTTGGGACTCTGCCCTGTGGTTCGCCATATCAACTCTTGTTTATGCCAACAGTAAGCTCTCTACTACATGCTATCATGAATGCAATGGGAAAAAAAAAAAGAAAGAAAAATTAAAGTTTTCTGTTCACCAATTCTGTTACTTGAATCATACTGTTATGTTGAACCCCAAGCACCTGTTACTATGTGTATGTATGTGACATTCAATCACGCTTCTTCTTGAATCTATTATGTATCCAAGTATGCAGCCTGAAATGTCCGAATTAATAACTTAAAATTGTATCCATGCAACTTTAGCATGTACAGATTTAGAGTGCAGGTTTCATGCAAAAGAAACAAACCTTTAAGATTGAGTCACACTGCTATATTTTGACTAACCATTCTTATTAATGAAGGCGGGGAAGAAAAGTTTTTGTGAAACCATTTTGTCTGATAAGTTATCAATAGCTGATTTCAGATTAATTTATACTAAACATAATTTCCTGTGGTGCATGTACATCTACCTCTCACTGTAAAAGGACCGCAACAAAGTATTTGATTGCCAAGGACACTCTTTTGCCCTTGATTTCACAGGAGAAAAATTAAAAAGTAATCTCTCAAGATTCGTCGTGGGCATATGGTTGTTCGTAGTCCTGATACAGACATCCAGTTACACAGCAAACCTGACTTCTCTTTTGACAGTTCAAAAATTTAAGTTGGCAAAAAGTGATTACGTTGGCTCAGCTAATCCTCTTGTGGAAGGACATATTGTATGCAACCTTAATTTTCGGGATGACCGGCTTAAACCGTTTCAGAGAGTTGATGATTATGCTGATCCATTAAGAAGAGGAAGTAAGAACGGGGGTCTTGGTGCTATAGTCGATGAAATACCTTATATTCAAATTTTCCTTGCACATTATCCTAATCAGTTTACTATAACCGAGACCTCAATGTACTATTCCGTGATAATTTGTGCTTTTGTTCAAGCTCATTCTGCTCCTACTATGGCTGCAATCACGATCTCTTCCCTTTTTGTGTGCATAATATGGATGGTAATAACACTAACGATGTTCATATCTTCCAGGCTTTTCAGAAAGGTTCACCATTTGTTCCAGAACTGTCAAGAGCAATTAACGGACTCAGAGAAGAAGGAAAACTTTTGGAGATGGAGAAGAAATGGTTTACTAGACAAGCACCACTGTTACCCGAGGAGAATCAACCACCTTCAGTTGACACTCTTGATATTCGTAATTTCGGTGGCCTATTTCTCGTAGGTGGGATCTCTGAAGTCTTGGCTCTTCTTATACTTCTATTCCTCTTCCTCCGGCAAAGGTTGTTTGGAGCAAATTTAAGGTTTGCTGCACAGGGGTTGCCGTTCTTGCTAGGAAGGTTATTTCGTAATCCCAACGTGGATATTGGTGTGGTTGTCATTGAGGTGCCCAATGTGGAATTAGCTAGGATTAATTAATTAGCTGTCTTGTGACTAAAGCCTTCATGTTCTATCATTCAAGAATGTTGCTTAAGGTTAACAGTGTTGTTTAGGGCCAAATAATGTGAATTTGTCGGACATGAATTTTGACGACAACAGACTTAGGCCTCATCATATGGTGATGCTTTAAGGAAATTGGAAATGGATAGAATTTATTTTAAACTGTTTCAACAATTTATAAGAAATTGTTAATATGTTACAAAGATGCAGGACATGCATGAATGATCACTAGTAACTAACTTATTGCAGATATTCGAGCGCAAAGTGGATTTTTCATGACGGTGGTGAACTCCAGCTTCTCAGTAAGATCAATTTCCTGGTCATGAAGAGGTGCCCACTCGA
The DNA here is from genome assembly GCA_036897925.1 of Aragoa abietina. NCBI lineage: Eukaryota > Viridiplantae > Streptophyta > Magnoliopsida > Lamiales > Plantaginaceae > Aragoa > Aragoa abietina. The sequence continues at coordinate 1,379 of JAYMSG010000114.1, read as the reverse complement.
AGTATAGAATCAAATTGGCAACAAAATACACCAAATGATGCAGAGCCACAGAAGATGCTGACACAATCTCCGACCAGCTCCAAACGGCATCATCTTGATCTCTCTGCCCCCGGTAATTACATTATCAGAAGAAGTAGTACTAATTGCCCGATGATCATCCAAAAACCTATCAGGATTGAATTTCATGGGATCCTGCCACACATTCAGATCCCAACCTATGTCTGCCACCATGAAATTCACTACAGCATTCGTGGGGATAACACAGCCCTCCAGTTCGACATCCCTCGTTACTTTGTGTGGCAAAACAAAGTTGCTTGGCGTATGGCGCCTCAATCCTTCTAATACAACAGCTTTCAAGAATGGCATCCTCGGAAGGTCCTCATCCTCCACAAGCTTGGTAAACTTCTGACCAGGGTGAGGTACTAGTCCCACAACACCTATGATCTCGTCGTGAAGCCTGGCCTGGAGTTTCGGGTATTTTACGAGATTGGCCATTATCCATTGCAGTGCAGTAGATATGGTATCACTTACGGCGGTAAGAAACTCGCTACACAAGCTCACAATCTCCCACTCCTCTAGGAACCTCGTGTGTTCTTGTTCACCAAGTTGCAAATCCATCAAAGTGTCCACGTATGCCACTTCATGATCAAGTCTTTGCTTAGATTTAAAGCGGGACCTGATGAGAGGAATGAATTATCTCTCTTGATCCACGCACAATTGAATTAGTTTCTCCCATCGCTTGCGGAAAAGGATTTTGCTGAAACGAGGAGGGCACAAATTAAGGGCTTTGGACAAGCTGAAACCAATAAATTGACGCTGCATGGATTCAGTGTCTTTGACTTGTTCATCTGATAGCTTTTCACCGAAGCACATGAGCGCGAGGAGATGGAACATACTGTATTGAAAATGATCAATCAGCCTGATCACCGAGTGACATTCTGCTGTTTTGTGAAGGCGAAGGAGGATCGCTGAGAGGACAAATCGGCGGGAGCATGAGTGGGTCCTCACTTGAGAGGGATTGAGGATCTTGTGGACGACGTTGAGACGAATGAGGCTCCAAGTGGGCCCATAGGGCGATTGCTAGCTGAGTCCTGTGAGAATCTTGGAGGCAGGCGTGGGAGGTCAGCAAAGATGGCAGGCACTGTTTTGGATGAGGGTACGGTGGACGAGAGAGCGGACCCCGATAAATATGAAGGGTTGAGGACCGATTCTAAGCATGAAGAGGGGGCCGTAACGTGCCCTGGCCCGTCACAGGATGATCACTAAATCAGATACAGGGTTTAGAATCCATGTTAGACTACCAATGATACAGGATGGAGAGGTGGAGAGCGATATTCTACATCGCATACAGGCGGGTTGGGTAAAATGGCGATCAGCGT
>JAYMSG010000113.1:0-13064 GCA_036897925.1 Aragoa abietina | reverse complement strand
TTAATTAATCTTATACCCTAGCTATTAACTAGTAGTAATTAAGTTCCTATATTAATATACTCGTAATCTTTTACTTTCCTAAATAATCCTAGAATAAGTAGTTTATAGTCGTTTACTAGGTAAATACTTACTCTATTATTAAGGATCGTACTTTAGTAGAGTAGATAACGATTATAGATCGCGCTATATACCCCTTAGCTAATCCTTTAATTATTTAGGTTAAACGTAGCTAGATTAATAAGTATAGTAGCTATAATATTTAGTAATAATCCTTTAGTTATAGAAGTTTTTCTTCCTATTTTCTAGCTAGATTACTTAATCTCTAATTAGAGATTAGCCTACTTAGGTTTATTATATTATTCTAGGATCTTCTTCTTATAGGCTTTACTAAGCTTAATCTAAGTAAATAGAGCTAACCCTTCTACTACTATTTATAGGGTTTAATAGGCGATAGGTACCTATATATACCTACCCTAATCTTAATCCTTATACGGGTATTATTTCTTTTATCTAGAATTAGCTCCTAATCCTTTAGGTTTAGTACTATTCCTATTTAGAGTAGGGATTACGAAGATCGTTAATCCTTTTCCCTTCTTAGTAAGGTTCGTCTACTTAGCTAGGATCGTATTAAATATAGTAGTAATATCGTCTAGTTCTAGATTAAGCTTATTAAGAGAATTTCTTTTTATTAATTCTACTCTTATTTATCTTCCCTATTCTAGTATAAACTTTACTATAATCGTATCTAAAAAGTTAGTAAGGGTAATTAATCCTTAAACTTCTAGGATATTAATTACTTAAGTATAGCTATATAGTATTTACTATTCGTTAAACTATTAATCTAGTCTAATCCTTCTATTTTTAGCTTTATCTAGGTACGCGCGGTATTCCTATCTAATTAGGTTTTTCGTTACTACGTTACTTAGAGCTAGCTACTTTTTAAGTAGTCTAAGCTAAGCCTAGATACTAGTTTCCCTAGTACTTAGGAGCCTAAATTATATAGGCTAGAGTAAATCTACTAAAATACTCCTAATTATCTAATCCTAAGTATTAGAGATTACTACTACTTTACGTATCTATTCTACTATAAGAACTTTCTATTTCTATACTATCTCTAGTTAATCTCTAACTCGTATATTATAGATATTAAGCTCTTATTCGTAATTAATCTTTAAGATAGTATATTCTATAATTTATTTATTAGTTATAGTAGTAGGAGGATTTTTAGGAGTAATAGGTTTAGAAGGTAGCTCTAGGTATTTTAGTTTATCTAGGATTAGATCTATAATAGTAGGGCTATCTAGATTAATTTAATCCTAGATCTATTTTATCTAAGTATATACCTAGAGCTATATAAACTATTTATTCTAGTTATTTCGCGTTTTTAGCGTAGCTATTCCTAGAGGATTATTCCTATCGTCGCGATCTATAGTAATTAGAGAGGGAGATAGTAATAGGAGGGGTTAAGGAGGTAAATAATTAATCTAAGCTTTTTTTAGTAAGATAAAATACGTAGGGAGAATCTATTCTACGATCTTAAAGCGCTAGGCTTATAACTATAATTACTAAGTAAGCTTTAATATTAAGATTATATTAATTACTACTAAGAGGAAACCTAGCTAAAAACAATCTTATATACTAAGGTAATCTAGAGTATTATTACTCCGGAATAATAGGCAATCTATCCTTAATTAGAAAGATTACGTAAGTCTTTCTAATCTATAATCGCCGTATTCGCTACGGGTTTTCGCTCGTCGTTGAATTAATCTAATCTATTATAGATATATACCTATACTATCTATATATACGCGAATATATACTATACGTAGCTATCCTATATAGGAGCTATAATATTAGGAGCTAATATAAATATATCTGCGTACTAGAAGCTATATAGAGCTATCTATATATACGCGAACGTACCTATACTAAGAGCTATCCTATAATATTAAATTGATTTTTAGGTAATTAATTAATTATTTAAATTAATTAACGTTAATAAATTGAGTTAATTAATTAATTAATTAGTAACGTTATAGGAGTAAGATAAATTACCCTACGTATTTATATACTATATAAGATTAGTTCTCTAGTAATTACTAAATAGGTACTAATTACCTACTAGAGAAAGAAAGTACTACTAATTATATAGCTTAGTAATAGACTAATATATTATACTAGGTAGATACTTTCTTACTATCTTATATTAATCTAGTAGATTATCTAGGATACTACGAAGCTAATTTATAGAAATATAAACTAAGGTTACTAATTAGTACTAATATAATTAACCTATATTATAGCGAATATCGTTACTTAACGTATTAATTAGTAGTATATCGTATACGTAACTATATAGGAAATTCTCGTTAGAAGGATTTCTTATAGTTATAGCTAAGGTAATTAAATAAGTACTATAAGCTTCTATAGTATTAGGAATTTCTCTCTTCTTAAAGTAATAAGGAAGGGTAAAAGTACTCTTTATAGATATAAGTACTAGGAGTATTATATAATATATATATTATAAGAATAACTATAGATAGTAAATAGTTAGCTTATATACCCTAGTTACGAAAATACTAAGATTATAGTATATACTAAGCCTAGCTAGTTTAATAATTAAATAAATTTTACTTTAAGAATATTATAAGACGTATCTATTAGTATTTACCTAGAGGCTAAGAATAGTAATTATTCCTCTTATTATATCGTAGACCTAGAACTTATATTTCAATAGTAATAGCCTAAAGGATAGCGAAGCTAGAAGGTATTTCTATATAAATTAAGGTAGTAGACCTAGCCTAAGTATCTTAAAGTAAGAGGTAAAGCTTAATAGTAAAGCTAAAAGCTTTTTTATATAGATAGCTACGATAAATTTAATATATATTATAATGAATTTAATACTATTCGAATATATAGGTATCCTAGTACTTATTATAGTATTCGTCTATAGGCTAATATATAGATTTGACCTTAGGCTTAGAGAACTAGATATACTACTTTATTACTAATTTTCTTTTAAAAAAGTAATTAACTAATTATTTAAGTTACTTCGAATACTTTATATAGTTATATCTAATATAACTTCTAATTGAAGGTTATTTATAGAGACTTATCTAACTCTTCTAGAATACTTAGAAGTTTATTTTTCTCTTAGGTATAGGATATATATAGCGAATAAACTCTATCTTACTCTACTAAGTTTTTAAGATACTAGATAACCTTAGAGATACGTTTTTTATAGTTACTTCGATATACTAGGAGCTTTCTCTCTAAGTCTTTAACGTAATTTATTATTATATTATACTCCTACTATATATAACGTTTAAAGTCGTCGTTATTACGTAGACTATTCTACTAAGTTAGTACTTTACTTAGCTAGTACTATAGCTCTACTATAAATAGTCTCTACTCTAGTTCTATATTCTATTACTTTAAAATAATATAATTAGATTAAAGCCTATTAAGCTTACTTTAAATATCCGTACCCCCTTTACTACTACTAGAGAATTATTTAATTTTAAGAGTATAAGATAATATAGTAATAATAGAACTAAAAAATATAATATTAAACTCTAACTAACTTAATATATATAAAACTACTAGCTATAAATAGAATCTTTCTCAAACTAAATATATCTATAGTATATAATAATTTAGTATAAACTCCTTATTAGTTATAACGTATAGGTATATACGTTTATAATAAATATAGTAGCTTCGGTCTCTATCTTAAGTAAAGCTTTAGAAATTCTTTTTAATAGAGAAGTATATACGTTATTATTATTTCTCTTTACGCGTATTACCTTATATATTCTAATAGCCTAAGGAAGCTTAATATAAATAGTACTAAACTTAATACCTAGTACTCTATAGTTTATAACCCCTTCTACTAACTTTAAAAAATAATTAACTATTTCGTAACTATTAAGTTAAAAGTAGCCTTAGAATCCTACTTATATTTAAACTTTAATCTAAGCTACCTATATACTAAATATTAGTTTATTAAGTAGCTATACGTCTAACCTATAATACTTATATAGGTTCTCTATTACTTATACTATATTTAAAAACTCTATTATAAAGTTATAGCTTATATATAGATAATTATATCTATAAATATAGCCTTCTATTTACTAAAGAATTATAGTAATATCTAGCTTATAAAATTAAGTAAGGTACTATATAATCTCTCCTATACTAGTATTAGTAACTAATAATAGCTAGGTATTAATATAAGTAAGTTTATAAATTAGTCTACCTACTTTAAAGCTTAATAGGGGATATATAGGACTAACGTATTAGGTAGCTATTAAAATACTTAATAGCTACTTAACTATATATTAGTAAATCTTAAGTTTCTCTAGAGAATATTAGTATACTACTACTATTCTTAATAGTTACTATCGTACCTAGGCGTACTTTTCTAAGATATATACTACTACTACGATTTATAAGATTAGGTAGCGAAAGTCGTAACTTATATATAAGAAGTCTACTAAGACGTCTATAGTCTATATCTAGCTTATATATTATAGCTATAGCTAAAAGGTCTACTATTTCTTCTACTATTTTAATATCGAAGGCGAAGCTATCGAATAAGATCTTTAGGATCTAGTTAGTATAAAGGCTATATTTAAATTTAAAATAGTAAGCTATAGTTAGATTATATAAAGCTATAGTTGAAATTAGTTACTATAGAGATAGATCCTTTCTATAGATAATTGTATATAAAAAGTTAAGTATAGGAGTATAAAATTTAGTAACCTTAATACGAGGAATCGGACTAATAGTAGATAAAGTAGACTTATTTTCCTATATTAGCTACCTAAAGACGTCTAAAGTATAGTATAATTAACGCGAAGAGATAAGGAGGTATAAATCGTAATTAGTAACTAGGATAATATTACCCTCTAAGTTAAAGTATATTAGTTCTTAATCTATTCTTAACTAACTTCGTAATTAATTAATTATAGTACGCGTAGTAGTTATATATATATACTACTATAACTATAAATAATTATTAAATCTAATCTAATTATAGCTTAATATATTTAAGGTAGTAATTTTTAAAGATATCTTCTAGTTATAGCTTAGCCTTAATATATTTATCTATTCCTAACTAATTAGAAGCTTAGACGTTACTCTACTACCCTAATAAGTATATTCGTCTTATTTATACTACTAATAAGGCTAAATTTCGTAATATAAAATCTCTAATTATAGTTTCGCTTAGCTCTAGGTCTTATAGGATATAATATTTAAGATAGGGGAAGCTTAGTATTTAAAGTATATTATCGTAGAATTCCTTACTAATAAACTATATAATACCTTCGTATTAATTAGTATAAATTCCTAAGCGTAGCTCTTTAAGTAACTAAGCTATTATAAGAAATAATACGATATTATAGAACTCTATTAGGTTATTATACGCTTCTATCTATATATATATTTATAGGATACGAAGATTTTAAAATAATATTAGTATATAAAGAAGCTAAACTAGGGTTATATTAAATAAAGATAATAATAAGCCTAGAATATACTACTTATAGAATAGTAAAAGCGCGAATTTAGTAAGCTAAGCCCTACTAGCGTCTAAAGCCGAGATTAGTATTATAAGGATATCCTACGAATCTAAGTAGTATAGGTCTACCTTTAGATTCGGACTAAACCTAGTATTTAATAGATATATCTCTACCTATTTTATATTTAATAATATAGATAGTATAAGACTTTATTAAGCTATTACCTATCTACTCTATCGTATATATTCTTAATTAGCTTAGAGGTATAGGAGTTTATTACCTAGTAGAAGAAGTCCTATAAAGGTATTAAAGTAGATCTTATCTAGATTGAAAACTTCTACTCTAATTCTTAGAGTATAGACGTATATCCGTAAGCGTCCTTAATAGAGTCTTTATAGTACGTTAAGTAATTATCTCGTCTATATAACTTACTAGGTCTAATTAAGGTAGGACTTAAAGGCCCTCTAGCTAGTATCTTCTAAATAGTAATAAGTAATATAAAGACTAATAATAGTATCTAGTAATATAGAGGAGATAATATACTCTAGTATCTTTATAGGAAGTTTAAGAATCTTAGTTATTCTAATAAAAAAAGTATAGATTAATTAAGATATAAACCTTACCTTAGACTTATATATTAAGTATACTATACTATAAATATCCTATTATCTTAAGCTATACTTATTAAAGGTTCTCTCTTCTCTATCTTTATTTTGAAACTAAGGTCCCTAAAGCGTATAATTGGATTATTATAATTGAATACCTATTTCTATAGAGTATCTCGAACTAGTTTACTTAAAGCTACTATAAAATAGTTAGTATAAGATATAAAGTATATAATCTAGAACGTAATTACCCCCTATTTTTTCTTTTTCCTAGACGTTATAGAATATAAGTCTTTAGTAGTACTTTAACTAAGCAATTACCTCTATATTCAATTACTTAATAATTATCTCTATACTTAAGCTTACTATCGAAGGGGGTACTTCTATTAATCTTAATAATACGTATTATCTAAAGAAGGTTAAATAGTTAATAAACGGGCTAGAAGGAGAGATAAGACTTCTTATATACTAAGGATTATCTATATTATTAACTATAAACTTCTTATCTATTAGAATATAAACTAACTATCTATAGTCTAATAATAAAAGACTATTTAATATAGGCCTAATAACTTTCTTATAATCTAAGAACGTTAGTAGAGTAAAATATATAATATAAGAGTTATACTATTATTCGAATATTACTAGATAAGGACTACGCGGCTTATAGTATACTAGTTAGTAAGACTTCTTAATAGGAGATATTTAGTATAAGGGAGGACTACTACGATTCTAATATTATTAGTAAATAATACTATAGTTCCTTCTTCTTCTAGAGACTCTAGAGACCTATAAGGTCTATCTAATAGTATTATAAATCTACTATCTTCCTAGATACGACTAAAATCTAAGAGCTTTATTAAGAATCTATTCTTCTACTTAATTATATAATCTATTATATATAAGCTACTATCCTACTAGTAAATTATAAAAGGATAACTTTAAAAAAGTAACTATACGCTTAATTTAGGTAGGTAGATCTAAATATACTATCCTAGTTATATACGCTAAGGGTAAGGAATATAAACTTAAAGATAAGTAAGGTAACTAACCTAACTCTTACTTATACTATCTAGTAAGATATATAGTATAGGTAGGGTATAACCTATATAGTACTAGAATTATAATACTTTTCTAGAACTTACCTACTCTAAATTACCCTAAGAGTCTTTAGATTACGAATTTAGTATAATATTAAGAGTATAAGACTAGCTAAAAGATAGGCTATAGTAGGATATAAAGACTAGTCTAAAAAGAGAGGTAGCTATAAAGAGACTAATACTTATAATAATAGCTAGTCTTAACTATAATACTTTAGTATATTAATATATTATAGTAGTAGCTACTAAGGCGAAGATAATATAAAGGTAAAGGAAGCCCTCGAAAAAAGCCTATTATAATAATATAGTACTAATAATCTCTATAAAAGTAATTATAGCCTACTTATATTTAGTATATACTAAATCTAAAGAGTATATAGGCTTACTATTATTCTATATATTATTTAAATATCTCGAAATAATAGTTTATATAAAATAGTTAATATAATAATATAAAATATAGCTTTAGTAAATATAACTAGTATAATTAATCTATATACGTAAGAAACTATTCGAAGAGAAGTATATAGGAAGTAGCTAGTAAGTCTAAGTAAGCTTAATAATCTAAGTAGTAAGATATTAATAGCTACTAATTATACTACTCGTAAACTAGTATTAGCTAGGCTTCTTACCCCTACGATATTAGAGGTAATTATACTTCCCTAGTACGTAAGCTAGAGTATAATCTTATAGTAAGGTATAGGTATTATAAGATAAAGCTATAGGTATACTAGATTACGAAATAGCTAGTAATATATCCTAGGGGTAGTTATAGCTAATAAGACGATTCTAATAATCTAGAAAGTTAAAAAAATAATAAGTAAGCTACCTATAGTAATAGAGTACTATTAAGAAGCCTCTATATTTTAGCTTTTAGTACCTTATTAACCCTCTAGCTATATAGAACTAAGTAGGTATCTAATTTTAGTACGTCCTATAATCTACTATAGTAGTTAGTATACCTATAAAGCTATATATATAAAGTTAGTAATAGTATAGCTAGAAATAGTAGTAAAACGTTCTCTAATATAGAGATATTATTAGATAGTTCTCTAATTAATTAAGAATCTAATAAGAAGGTAAATAATAATCGTATATAGGCGTCCTTCTATAAAAGATACTCTATAGTCTTTTAAAAAGTAGAATAAATAAGCTATATTTACGATATAGGTATATATATCCTTATAGAGTTTAGAGAAAGATACTATCTCTATAACTCTTCTTAAGGAAGTAACTAGCCTCTATATACTAATACTCTCGTAGGTTTTTAAGAATATTTAGCCTATAAAGTTTCTAATATAGTAAGGATAATAGTATAATTAAAATTAATACTAAAGACCTAATAAGTAAGAAGAATCGTGTTTAGAAAATCCCTATAGTACGTATATAGTACTTAGAGTTAGAAGATAATATAGTATTTAACCTACTATCTCCCCCTATTCTATAGCCTTTACTAGATAGAGTCTAAGAATATATATAAAGTATACTATATTACGTAATTTTCTACTTTTACTTATATAATATATAGATTTACTCCTTATCCTAATATAGTAATAGTAATTTTATAATTTAATATTATTAATTAACGTTTCTATAATATAGCTCTTCTAAAAGTATATTATTTTTATAGTACTTATTATATAGGTAGGAATTTTCTATACTTATTACTTATTATAAACTAAGAATAATAACTAAACTCGGATAGTAGTAGCTAAAATACCGTAAACGTCTAGTATAATATATTAGTAAGACTAGAACTAGTATATATAGCTTTATACTTCTTAATTATCTAGTCTAGAGGAGTACTTAGGTATCGAAATATATCTAGAGAAAGTTAGACTCTACTCTACTAATAGCGAACTATATAAGTAGAAATCTTTAGCTACTAAATAGTATCTATTTAATTAGAAACTTAGTAAGCTTTATATATCTAGGTATAAAGAACTCTATAAGAGTATTAGTATAACTATATATACTATGCTACGTATTACTAGCGACGAATCCTCGTATAGTCTACGTACTAAGAATCTTATACTAAATACTAATATAGAAAAGATTAAGTCTAAAAGTATAAGACTTAGAAGAGAGATTTAGTCTCTAAGGAGAAAGATAAATCGATTATAGAGAGAGAAGAAGGTTATTAGAGATATTAGAAGATACTATATTAAGAAATTATTACGTAGTAGGAGAAAAGTATAGAAGTTAATAGAGATAGCGTAAGCTATACGAGAAGATATAGTATATATATATCTAATACTAAGTCTATAGATAAATAAACTTACTTTAGACTAATTAATTAATAAACTTAAATAACCTTCTTACGTTATACCTTTCTATTCTAAGAAGCCCGTAGGTATTCTATCTCCTAAGTTAGTAAGTAATACTACTTTTTAGTAGCTTAGTAGAATTCTTATTATTAATTAAGGTTAGTATAAAGTTCTAATATCCTATATAGTTTTAGTCTAATCTAATTCTAGCTCTAGAATTACTTACTTTAACTATATCTTATTCTACTTATCTTAAGAGATAATAATAATATTACTAATATTACTCTATAGGTTAGCTACTAATAGTTTAGAGTACGTATTACTAATAGCTCTAAGTTAATTGAAGATAAAAGGATTAGAATTAAGTAGGTCTAGTAGTAGTAAGATATTATAGTCTACGTTATTCTAGAGAGCCTAGTTAGAATATAGCTTAAAGTCTAGGCCTAAATTAGATAGTACTATGACTAGACTATTATCGTTCGTAAATATCGAAGGGATAGCTTCTTATAGTAGATTAAGGGTAAGAGAAGGTATTAAAGCTATATAAATATCTATACTAAAGTCTTAACTAATTTTAGGCTACTAAAGAGTAGATAGGTAGTTAGTATCGTAAAGTAATAGTAGCTCTATAACTTATATACTCTTAATACTAAGTCTAATAACTAATACTATTTACTATAAGTTATTATATAACGTAAAGAAGTCTAGTAGTAAACTTACCTTAGGATCTATAAGAGGAGGCGTTAAAGCTTCTTTAGTATCGCTTTCCTTTAGAGTCTTATACTACTCTCTCTAGAAGTTAGTTTCCTATAGTAATAGTATAAATATAATTAATCTTTTATATAAGGATTAGTTAGGCTATAAGGTATTTAAGTAAACTTAGTACCTACTACGCCCTTTCTTTAGTACCTAGCTTCGCGCGTAGTACTATAGGTAGGCTTAGATTATATAAACCCCTACGCCTAATTATATAATTTATTTTCTAAGGAATATATAGTTATAAAAGCTTTTATAGATCTAAGTAGACGCGCTAAGAATAGTAGTACTTAACTACTCTAATATTAAAAAAGGGAAATAAATAATTAGATTATTAGCTTTAAAGTACGTAGCCTATATAGTAGTTAAATCTTCTCTTATATTAAAAAGCCTAGAAGCTTATAAGATTAATTATAATTAATTATTAATTAAGTAATTAGTTAGTTAATTATCTAAGCTTTTATAGCCTAATTTCTTCCTCTATATAACTAGAAATATAATTAATTATATTCTATCTTTATCGTCTCTAATCCTAGGTCTATCTCTATTATTCTATATAATTTTACTACTATTATAAAGATTCTAGGTCTAGGTCCCTATTCCTTACCTATTACCTTCTAGTAACCCTATAGCCTAATCCCTAATAGAATACTAGCTAATCTTTTAGAATTTCTATACCTAACTATAATATATTATTAATAATTAGATTACGTATAACCCTCTTACCCTATCTTAGAGCTAAATTAGAGATTATAACTATATAAAAGGTAGATCTATTATTAAACGTTATATAGATAAATATCTATAGAGTATTAATATAACTATTACTATAATACTACTAGAAAAAGACTCTCCTAATATAGATACTAGGATTAGTTTATAGGTTATTTCTATAGAACTTAGGACTAAGGTATATTATATTAAGCTAGGGTATAATATTATAATATATAGCCTATATCTCGAAATCCTAGTAAATTTCTATACTTCTAGTAAGTATTATAGAGACGATTATAATACCCTTAAAAGTATTACCTAAATAAACTACCTAGTTACTTAAGAAATATTTTAATATTCTAGTAGCTTCTAAAGTAAGTTTTATATAGCTTATATTCTTTATTCTAATATACTATAAAATATATATTATCTCGTATATAGTATAGGATAATAAATAGGTCTATTTATAAAGGCTAAGCTCTAGGTAGGTAAGGTATTAGACTTTATATAGTATTATTTCCTTAGTCTTATATAGGTAGAGCTAGTACTATAGTACTAAGTAGACTTAATAGGCTATCTATAAGATAATTAGGACTTAATATAGTAAGAGGTATCTATAGACCTTATCGCGTTAGTAGTCTATTTATTAGTAGTATTAGTATATTTATTATAGCCTTAGGTACGCTTAAAAGGTTACTTTCTATAGTATCTAGTATCTATTTAAGTAATAGTAGCTACTAATACTTAAGTATATACTATACTTAAGATAAACTACTACTTTAAAAGTTATTAATAGTATTTAAAATTAGTACTAATAGGATATAGAGAAGTCTCTACTAGTATATAGTATTCTAAATTATAGTATAAAATTTATTATTAACTACTAGAGAATAATTCCTAGAGTAGACCCTATTAACCTTTAGAATATACTAAATCTCTATACCTATAAGCTTAATAGTACTATTTAGCCCTAAGGCCTCTTCCCTATTTTAATAGTTCTAAGCCTCTATAGTAGTATTATACTTAGAAATTATAAAATAAGGTAGGTAGTTATATAGATACTAATATTAGTAGTAAAGATAATAAAGGAGTATACTATTAGTAACTAGGACTCCCTAATACCCTTCTAAGTAGTATCTATATATAGGATATATCTAATAGGTACTAGGATACTAGTCTATACTTATTATATAATTAGGATACTAGTATCTTAATATAGCCTATAAGTTAGATTCTCTAAAGGTTATAGCCTAGTATTTATAATTAAAGATAGTATATCTATCCTTATTCTCTTAATTCCTAAAAGAACTTATAATATCTAATAGTAATCTAGTATAGACTACTAGAGCTAGAGCTAAAGCTAGAGCTAGAACTAGAGCTAGAGCTAGAGCTAGAGCTAGAGCTAGAGTATATTTACCTAAGGAAGCTTATTATTAATAGAGCTACCTATTAGGCGTTAGTACTATTTAAGGCTAAGTAAGTACTCTATTAAAAGGGGATACTCTTCCTTAGGCTTAATTCTACGCGCTAGGAGATTACTAATCTAGAGTTAGATTACGTAAAGTTATCTAAGGTTAGTTTAGTAGTAGTTATAAGTCTCTATTATATTCTTATTCCTAATCTTAAGATACTAGAGTATAGCTTAAGGGAATATTATTAGTATTATTATTAGTTTATATTAGTATAAGTAACTTATCCTAAGTAGACCTATTTTAATATTCTAGTAGTAAGGGAGATATAGGTAGGGACTAAGACTAATACTATACTATACCCTTAGTTATATTAATAGGAGAGCTTAAACTAATAAACTACCTAAAGCTAGATAAAAGCCTAGTTCCTACTTTATAATTAGGTACTAGAGTAGCCTTAATTAGGGTAAGTCCCTCTTACCCTACTTAACTTAAGATATATAATAAAGTAGCTTTACCTATAACTATAGGTATAGTATAGACTTTATTATAAGTAGTTAAATTATCTAATAAGTCTTAAAAAGCTCTTTCTAATAATCTAGTTCTCTTATAATTATAGTCTTTAGATCCTACGTTATTACTACTAGTTAATATAGATACTAATAGTAGATACTCTAGTTGTATC
>JAYMSG010000112.1:7500-13078 GCA_036897925.1 Aragoa abietina | reverse complement strand
GCTACTAAATCAGCTGCTTTATTTTTGGTCCCAACAATTAAGAATTGTTTTCCCCTACTTGCTGCATCAAAAACTAAATCACAAGCTTCAGATAAAAAACGAGCAGTTCTAGTAAGATTTGTAATATGAATACCTTTACGCTTTGCCGAGATATAAGGTGCCATCTTAGGATTCCATTTCCTAGTACCATGGCCAAAATGAACTCCTGCCTCCATCATCTCTTCCAAGTTGATGTTCCAATATCTTCTTGTCATTTCTCCCCACACCCCCCCCGCTTTTTCCAAAAGGCGACGGGGAACCCTGAACTGAAATAAATAATTGTTCCGATGGAACCTTCATGTCTATCGTAGATTGGCATAGATATATGAATAAGCCATTAGTCTTTTCTATTCCTTATTTTTTTTTACCAAACCAAATGACTGTCCCAAATACAGATAGTCAAAAAAAGATGAATCCGCTTTTAGGAATCATTCAATCCTATAAAGTTCGGATGTATCATCGAAATTCTTTGAAAGAAAAGAATCAAACAATTTTCGGTGGTGAAACAAAATATCTCTCATTTCCCCCTCGAATAGATTGTTTTTTTTTGTTTCCAAAGGGCTCCTTTTTTGTTGTTTTGACGGGGGCACTAATCCTTTCAATCCGGTACCAACAGGTATCATACCCCCCAAAACAACATTCTCTTTCAGTCCTTTTAACCAATCGACTCGACCTCGGAGAGCTGCTTTTGCTAAAACCCGAGCCGTTTCTTGAAAACTCGCTTCAGATATAAAACTTTGAGTATTGAGAGCTGCTCGAGTTATTCCCAATAAGACGGCTCGGTAACAAACCGCTTCTTCCAACGCGCGCCCCATTCGTTCCGCGCGCAACAATCCAATTAGTTCTCCCGGCGAAAAAACATTCGACATTCCATCTTCTGAAACCAAGACCTTCGATGTTATTTGACGTACAATAATTTCTATATGCCTATTATGAATCTGCACCCCCTGGGATCGATAAACCTTTTGGATCTTATTAACCAAAGAGATACGACTTTGCACTATAGTTAGCTCAGCACCAATCAAGCATGCCCATGGCATTCCAAGAATTCTTGTTATACGTTCGTTCCAACGCTCAACCCTCTTTTCTAGATTCAGCGATATTGAATCAATCGAACGCACTTCTAACACCTGTTCGACTTTTGGAAGACCTTGGGTTATATCACCAGATCTCGATTTTTCATATATAAATGTAATTAAAGTATCACCTTCGTGCAGTATTTGCCCATAATGGCCATGAACCGTTGCTCCCGGAGTGGCCAAATAAGGCTTCGCTGATCGTATTACTACAGAATCAACTTGAACAAGTATAACTTGACCCGATTTTAGGTGCGGTGCACTTTTGGTTCTACATATATTTTCACAAATCAACTGCCCAAGATTCATTATTGTAGATGTTTCTTGACAATAATTAGGATCGAGAAAATACCAATTCAAATGAAAAAGAATGTTACTGGATGGGTCGGGGTTATAAATTTTCTCATTTTCATCCATTAAATAGTATTTAATGACTTGAAAAGTCTTTTTCAAATTGTCAAGTTGAAAATAATTATTTATCAAGATTTGATTATGAGTTATTAAATGGTAAAATGCATAAACATTCGCAATTCGAAAAGCTGTTCCTAAAGGCCCCAGCGAATTCTTAATTGGAATTAGAAGATCTTTTGAAATTTGAATTGATTCGTATATCCCGTTGTGATATTTTACATCGTTGAGTTGACCCATTCGAAAACAGTTGGATGATGACAAAATTATCAACGATTCGAATCCCGTATTTCGATTCAACAACATATGAATAGTTCTTTGATTTGGATCGAGGGATTGTTGAATTCGTGCCGCCCCCTTGGAATAAATCGAAGAAAATGGATTGATATTTGTGCAATCTGTTCCATTATCAGAGAGCAATCCGGAATCCGATGGAGCATTCCTTTTTCCGATATATGAAATAGGGGATTTTACCAAGTCGATTCTTAGGAAATGCCGAATCAAACCGTTTGTCCTTATTTCAACAAAGGAAGCACGGGCTTCTTGACTAGAAGCATTTTTTTTGTCTTGATCCCAATTCAAAACCAAACAAGTCCGAACTAATTGAATGTTTGTATCAGAAATTCCTCGAATTGGTTTACCATTCCCATAAAGAATATAATTGACAACGCGAAGTTGCACATTATCCCATTGCTGCAATAGATCCGGAGGAAAAAGTGCTGCTAAATTTATACCGTCCGTTATTTCATATGTGATGACAGGACGAACCAAAACAAAAGACTTTTTCTTGCTAGGTGTGATCCGTTGAACATAGATCCAATTTTTGGATTTCTTGGAATTTTGTTTTCTTTCTCCTGGTGGTATCAAAACACCCCTATGTCGGGATATCTTATCCGTCTCTCCAGGAAAATGGATATCTCCAGAAAAGATTTTAAGTTCAATTTTTTTTTTTTTTCTCTCCACTCGAACTAATCCGCCCACTCGGCTTCTTATATTTAAAGTAATTTGTGTATCTACCCCAACGAGACTATTGTTTCGTACCATGATGAAAGAAGATCCGGGTAAGATATGCACTTCCTCGGGAATGAAAAAAAACCGATCTACTTTCATTTGGTATTTTGGCTTTAATTCCTTGCCTCCTCGATACTCAATAAAATCCTCTTTTTTTACGATTGAATGCATTTCTAGAGTCCCGTATTTAGTAATGCCCGAGCTC
Organism: Aragoa abietina; assembly: GCA_036897925.1. Taxonomy (NCBI): domain Eukaryota; kingdom Viridiplantae; phylum Streptophyta; class Magnoliopsida; order Lamiales; family Plantaginaceae; genus Aragoa; species Aragoa abietina. Next base: position 10,339 of record JAYMSG010000112.1, on the reverse strand, counting down.
TTTCTTCTGTATCGCGGATCGTCGAAATATCCAAGAATACTATTTCTACGGAAAATTCCATTGATGGGTATTTCAATCAAAATACCCGAAGGGGGCATTAATTCGTTCTCGCGTTCTTGAATCGATTGGAGTGGAATGATGAATCTATTTTTTCGCCGCTTTGAGACTAAATCAGAATTTTGGTAGAGAATAGTGGGGGCTGTGAGATTACAAGGACCCGTACATAGAATTCGGCTAAGGTCTGAATAATCAGGAATCCTATCTTCTTTTTTATCCGAAAAATCCGAAGGAAATAATTTTTTCCTCAACGGATCATTCATTCCTGAGAGATTAGAAGTCGATCTTCTCTTGACAGAATGAGAATGCGCACTTATTTGATCTTGATCCTTATGGAGTGAAAGTGAGACTAAACTCGATCTGCACGGCTCTCCTAATAATATCCATAAATGACTTGTTTTTGGTAATAGATGAACATTACCATATGTAAATTCGGGTGCATGATACACATCGGTGCTCCAGTGCATTTCTCCGTCTGAATCAGAATAAATATGTTTTCGAACCTTCTCTTTAAAATTCAAAGTGAATGTTCCTGCCCGAATCTCAGCAATCACCTGTTCTGATTTTACATATTGATCGTTTTGAACTAAAAGAAAACTTTGGGGTGGAATTTTTACATTATGTCGAATATCTTCACTCTCAATAGTTACATACAAATCTATAAAACATAGAAACGCAGGATGTCCGTGGCGTGTACGCGTCGGATGAACCAAACCCTCGTTGAATTTTATTTTTCCATTCGAAGGAGATCGGACATGTTCTGCAGTACCTCCCGTGAATACTCCACCGGTATGAAAAGTTCTTAATGTTAATTGAGTACCTGGTTCTCCAATTGATTGGCCTGCAATAATACCCACAGCTTCTCCCAATTCAACGAGGTCACCATGAGTAGGACTCCGTCCATAACACAATCGACAGATCCAAGACGCACTCCTACAAGTAAAAGGAGTTCTAATAGCTATTGGTTGTACTCGAAAGGTTATAAATCGATTTACAAGTCCAATCCCAATATCTTGATTTTTAGTGGCAATACATCGCGTACCCATATAGATATCATCGGCCAATACACGACCAATTAATGTTTGGATCAAAATCCTTTCTGGCATCATCCCGTTCTGAGGATTCACAGAAATACCACGCATGGTGCCGCAATCCGTCCGACGTACAACAATGTGTTGAACTACTTCAACAAGTCTTCGCGTGAGATATCCAGCATCTGATGTTCGTACAGCAGTATCCACAACCCCTTTACGGGCTCCATAGCAAGAAATTATGTATTCGGTTAAAGAAAGCCCTTCGCGTAAATTGCTTTGAATTGGTAAATCAATCATTTGACCCTGAGGGTCTGACATTAATCCCCTCATACCTACTAATTGATGGACCTGAGATGCATTTCCTCTAGCTCCCGAAAAAGACATTATATGAACTGGATTGAAGGGGTCAGTCATTCTAAAATTAGGATTCATTTCTTGTCGCAAATATTCACTTGTGGCGTACCATATTTCAATTGATTGTCGTAATTTTTCTACCGCGTGTACATTCCCATAATGATGGTGTTTTTCTAAAATCAAACTTTGTTGTTCAGCGTCTTGAACTAGCCATCTCTTCGAGGGTATTGTTAAAAGATCATCAATTCCTAATGAAATGGATGTAGAAGTAGCTTGTTGAAAACCCAGAGTCTTTACTTGATCCAGGATGTGTGATGTATATGCCATTCCGAAGTGATCTATTAATCGACTAATAAGTCGTTTCATGGCAGTTCCATCTATCACTTTATTGTGAAATACCAGATTGGCGCGTTCTGCCATAAGTACCTCCATATTCTGCTGAGTAGAATTCGACAGTGGATTTGAGTTAGTGATTGGAAAACTTCCTTTTCTCGATCTTCATTCGCGTAGAAATTCTGTAACTATGAGCCCGGTTGAAGTAAATAAATTTGAATTAGTACTGGTATCGCAGAATTACTTAGCCTAGTTAGGTACCAGACGAACAGGCCTGAGAAAACCCCTGTATGGCTTCTTCGATTTCTCGATAAAGAGAAATATGACCAACAGTGGTTCGAATGTATAGAAAAAGAATTTCTTTTTTTAGACTTCTTACTATTAGATAGTGTCCATAAATCTCATAATAAGTGCCTAAAGATTCATAGTGAACTTCGATAGGAGTTTCTCTTGAAGAAATAATGCGTTGGTCTAGTCGCCACCGGAGCCACAAAGGACTATCTAAATGGATTCGTTTCTGCCGATAAGCTCCAATTGCATCATAAGAATTAGAAAAAAAAGGCTCTTTCGTATAGTTAGAGTTATTATTACTGTCACTTCTTTTATTTTGATAGTTTCGCCGATTCCACGGATTATACCTATTTACACAAATACCTCGACGATTCCCGCTCGTTAATACATAGAGTCCGATAAGCATATCCTGAGTTGGTACGGATATGGGATCGCCTATAGCTGGAGACAAAAGATTCATCTGAGAAAACATAAGTAAACGGGCCTCCGCTTGAGCCTCTAAAGATAAAGGTACGTGAACAGCCATTTGATCCCCATCAAAATCTGCATTGAATCCCTTACAAACTAATGGGTGTAAACAAATAGCGCGCCCCTCCACTAAAACGGGCTGGAATGCCTGTATGCCTAATTTATGCAGAGTGGGTGCTCTATTCAGCAATACAGGATGCCCCTGCATAACTTCCTGAAGGATTTCCCATACAATGGGTTCTTTTTCCCGAATTTTACTCTTAGCAACTCCTATGTTCGAAGCAAGATGTTGTCTAATTAGA
>JAYMSG010000112.1:0-2500 GCA_036897925.1 Aragoa abietina | reverse complement strand
TATGTGAGTGATTCATACACAGCATTTCTTTCCTTTATCAATGGTTCTACCAATTGATATCTTTCCACAAATAATTGAAATTCGATTTCTTGATCTGTATCTTCAATTTTTGGAAACTTATAAAGTTCGTCTGTCAAACCTTGATCAATGAACCTACAAAATCCTTCAAATTGTATCTGATTAAATCCAGGTATTGTAGACATTCCCTCATTTGCACCCCCCAGCATTTTTGATTTCCCATTTCTAAAAAAATCCCATTCTATTATTAAGCACATTCTTCATCGAATTAGATCGATGATCTAGCACGGATGGAATTTCTATTCTGTTTACTGAATCACATGAAATTTGACCCAACTGCCTATATTGGCATGAAATGTACGAACTACATATGAACGCAGGAATAAAGAGAATTTTCTACTTAAATTGAAAGTTTCAACAGATCAAAACGGAAAGGAATTGAGAAAACAATCCTCGAAATAGAATTCCGTCACTTTAAGAAGGCCATAGGGTTTTGGATAGAATAGCAAAAACATAAATAAAATGATTCAAATTAGACCATTATTATGATATTACATTACATATTTGAATTTGATAAAAATATTTGGGTTTGGTAGATAAAGACAACAAATCCGAAATCGAAAGAATATAATAGAAATAGGATCCCTTTTTTGTACCCCTTCGCAGTGTTTATGTTAGATGTTAAGGAGTTTATTGTGAAAAAACGATTCAAGGAGAAAAGATATTTTTGTAGCTTTCCTTTTTTTTTTTGAGTAGAATACAATTTGAAGTGTAGAAGACGTTTTTCATTTATTAAACACGTATACAGATAGCTAGACTATCCGACTTTTCTTTTATTTTTGATTGCCGTTCTCTTCGGGACAGCCCCGGTTGTGCTCTATCGTAAGAGAATTTCTATTTAATCAAAATATTGAATTCAAAATTTAAATGAGATGGGATAATTTTCTGATAATTCCCTATCAACAACATATCTAAATTCTATATGGCTGTGTAACAATTTCTGTTCTGGGGTTTACATCTATTCATATATTTTGTTATAATTGAAATTGAGAAGGGTTTTTGATTGAAAAAATAAAGACTGATAAGTTCTGTCTTAATTTGTATTTTCTTATGTCATTAGTTGTCATTAGTAAAACCCTATTTGGTGATTCAAATCCCGGAATCGTTAATGAATTTTAAGTAAGCGGGCAATAGTTAATGGTTCCAATTTGTCGGCTGAAAATCCATAATGTGAATTCTATAGCTTTTCTATTGAAAAATCAAATGTGGATTTTCAGCGTGGATCAAATACAAAAATGCAAATCAAGGGGTGTTTGCTTTAGGAAAAGTAGTAAGGAAAACGTAAGTCAAAAAAAAAGTACAATAAAATTCAGTAATCGGGAAAAATTTGCTCATCTATTTTGTATCATTTTGGCGGCATGGCCGAGTGGTAAGGCGGGGGACTGCAAATCCTTTTTCCCCAGTTCAAATCCGGGTGTCGCCTGATCAACAAACAAAAAATAGGACTTTTTTTTTATTTGATTCGATATTCCCATTTCCTTTAGATGTTACTCCGTATCTTACTTGTGTTTAACCTTTCCCAATTCGAAATCATAATCCACTTTGGGGGTTGGTTTCCATTTCTCAACAGTGTTCGGCCAGAATCCTTTTTTGACTCTGCGCCATTGATTCCATTATTATTAGTGAGGAATAATTCCTTCGTATTTATAGAGATAGGGGACATAATTCATATGGATATAGTAAGTCTCGCTTGGGCTGGTTTAATGGTAGTCTTTACATTTTCCCTTTCACTCGTAGTGTGGGGAAGAAGTGGGCTATAAAAGTACTACTAATTGATAATTGAGTTGAGGCATATCATTTGTTTTATAGATCATTCTCAAACTCGTTTTGAACTATAAAAATATATCTGAATTTTGAATCCCATTGAATTCCAACTGAACCATCTATGAGATGAAGCATACTCTTTGAATCAAAGAGATATTTCAGCGATTCGCTGTTTGTATTTCGAAAAGAAACGGATTCAGATGATTGGAACAAATAGATGTAGCAAATTGGGTGTTCTGCGAATTCCAGACAAATATATGGAATTCATATACACATATATATTTTCTATATATAAAGACAATAGTGTCGATTGCTCTATTGATCTACAGAAGCGTACTTTATTCGAAATTATAAACTTTATAGACTAAAAAATAGATATACACCGAGAGGCAGATAGTATGGTAGAAAGAAAGATTCATCTATTTCTTTCTTACCATACTATCAAATTCATAGAATTTGGACGATTCTAGTCCGCTCGTTTCATTTAAGTTAAGACGGGAAATTGAAACTCCTTTCTATTTGACTTTAAAAATTTTTGATAAAAAATGAGAAGGAAAGGTTCATTCTATTGAATTTTCAAATTCAATGGAATTAATCATTTTGACTGACTGTTTTTACGTAAATGATAAGTAGAAAGGCGGTAGGAACTAGAATGAAT
>JAYMSG010000111.1:0-13083 GCA_036897925.1 Aragoa abietina | reverse complement strand
ATTATATGAACTGTTGTCAAAACAACATTTGACCAAAAAATAAGAGGGAGATTTGCTTGGAAAATTAAATCTCTTGCAACTTGTAAAATATGTTGATACTTTCTGTCAACTCTCCCATTTTGTTGAGGGTAGCATTACAACTTCTTTGATGAACAATACCATTAGCATTGTAAAAATCAGGATAAATGAACTCTAAACCATTGTCAGACCTAAACATTTTGATTTTATTCTCAAACTGAGTAAAGATCATGTTATCGACAGAAACCATATGTTGTCTTGTTTCAGACTTGGTTTTCATCATATAAATCCATGTACACCTGGAACGATCATCTATAAGTGTAAGAAAATACCTGTAACCATCATTAGAAGCAGTGGAAAAAATTTCCCAAATATCTGCATGTACTGAATCAAACACATGTGTTGCAACATAACTACTTTCATAAAAGGGAAGCCTCTTTTGCTTAGAAAAGTGACAGACATTACAATTTTTGTTCTCAGGTACAACATGCATATGTAAATGAGGAATATTAGCTAATTTATGCAATGGAATATGACAAAGTCTTAAATGCCAAAGATGATGTACATCTTTATTACAAACCATTGCTTCAGAATGACAATTTATAACATACTGGTTTGAATTACAAGTACCAATAGGATCATTGTCAACATAACTATTACATGGTGAAAAATAATCTAGCTTAACACTAGCAGTATCTCTGACTTTCAAGTGATAAAGGTCATTAGCTGATTCAGCATAACCAATCATCTTTTGTGACTTTTGGTCCTGTAATATGCATTTTGAACCAATGAATTTTACAATCATGTTTTCATATTTTGTTAACTTAGAGACAGAAACTAGGTTGAAATTGAATTGAGGAACATAAATAACATCATGGAGTATAATATCACTACTTAAAACAATATCACCAACTACAGTTGCATGTTTATGATTACCAGTAGGTAACTGAATAGAAACATGAGTGTGATGGAATAGTGGTGAACAAAGTAGAATTACTTATCATGTGATCAGAAGCACCTGTATCAATGATCCAAACAGGACTAGTGTTAGAGAATAAAGCATATTTACCTTCTACACTACTTGAGGCTAATGGAGTTGATTGAGAGAATGCAACAGCTGCAGTATGCAGTGTGTTCTGCTGAGTATTGTTCACCTGTTGAACTTTGACAAACTCCAAAAATTGCTGATACATCTCAGAGGAGAACATATCATTAGGATTAAGTACATTTGAATCAACAACAGGAAATTCAGTAGTGACTGCAGCATTAGCAGAAGAGTTTCCTTTATATTGATAAGACTTTCAAGGCTGATTTTTCCTGAAACCCTTGTCCCAATGAAGAGGTTTGCCATGAAGTTTATGACAATTATCAACAGTGTGACCATACCATTGGCAATGAGTACAATATGGTCTCTTTTTGTCCTTATTATAAGGAATCTGTTTAGCAGCTAAAGCTGGGCTATTGTCAACACTAATGTCTGTATGAGATAGCATTGCTACATTAGTATGGCTTATATTGGTAAAATTTCTCTGAGTCTCTTCCTGAAGGAGCAGAGAATAAACTCTGGACAAAGAGGGTAAAGGATTTTGAAAGAGAATATGGATTCTCACAACAGAATAGGAATCATTAAATCCCATGAGGAATTTCATGACATAGTTTTTTTGCTGATTAGCAGACAAAATTTGTGTAATGTTGCAAGTGCACAGGCCATAAGAACACACTGGAACAGGTCTAAAATTACAGTACTCATCCCAGACTGCCTTAAAATGATTGAAGTAAGTAATAAGGGATTGACTGCCTTGAAAAATAGTGCTCAAAGTTTTCTCCAGGTGGAAAACTCAAGGACCATCACTCTTAGCATATCTGATTTTTAGCTCATCCCAGATATGTTTGGCACATGTGAAATAGAGTAAAGTATTCTTAATGTTTTCAATACAGGACTGAACAAGCCACAAACAGATCAAGCTATTCACACAATTCCAAACAAACAATAGAGGATCATCAACTGCAGGCTTAGGAATTGAACCATCAACAAAACCGAGTTTATTTTTGAAAGATAAGGCCATTTTAGCAGATTGACACCACTAAATGTAATTATCACTAGTAAAAGTCTCAGGAATTACTCTAACTCCTGGATGATCACTGGAACTAAAAAAATAAGGAGATGTGGAATCGTCAATTGGATTAGGCATTCTCCAAGCAGTCGAATTAGTGTTCGCCATAGATGACTTGATGTTGAAAACTTGAAACAACAAATCAGTAAACAACAAACAAATCAAACGAGTGGGTTGATTTACCAATCGATCAGTTAGATAGGAGACAATTGATGAGACAGTCAATCGATGGATGAAACAGAAAGCGAACGACAGCGATAGATTAGGGAATCGCGAGACACGCCGGAACGATGGAGAAGAGCCGAAGACAATGATCAGATCGAAGATGACGATGATACCATGTTAATTCTCAGAACTCCAATCAAGAAGAGAGATCAGAGGAAGAAAAATCAGACTTTGTTTCATTGAAACCGAAAAGAAAGAACATAGTTCACAACTAGCCGTTAGACAACGGCTTTATAGCCTAACGGCCATTGTATAACTTCTAAAGTACAAAGTACAACTGTACTTTATTTAATTAACTAAAATATAATAAAAATATCTGAAAATATATCTTAACAACAAGAACACTACAATCCAAAGTTACTTATGTTTCTCTCGCAGTCAAGGACAATCTCTTGATTATCAACTTCATTTAGTTGCGCTGGCTGCCTTGATTTCTCTTCTTCTTTGATTTCTCTTCTTCTTTGATTTCAATACTCAATATATTTGTTGCGAATTTCCAGACTTTATGTTGATTTTCCAAATTCTGCGCACACACCACCTGTGTGTGTTTATTATAAGTTTCATTGTAAAGACTTCATTCTTGGGTTCTGAAAATCGAGGATAGCTCTGAATTGTGAATTGATAATCCTATTCAAGTTGAAGCCCCGTTAGTAATTTCGTAGTCTCGAGACGGTATTAAATTTGAATAAGAATAATCAGCAAAACGGATTAATGTTTGATATTATTTTCACAGTAATAAGTTCAAGATTGAGTTGGTCAGGTAGTGTTTATGTTGGCTTGATAGGTAGTTTGTTCTCTGTTATAGATGGTCAGTATAAATGTTGCTATGGGTAGGTATGGGGTTCGCACATCATCTCGACAAGCATTGAATATGTGATCAGAATTCTGTTTTAGGAATGTTGGTCCTCAACATCCATACCGCATTTGATAGTCCATGGGTTAGTTCTTCGCGACCACTTGGGCGCTTGATTACATTTTATTTATTTATCCTCATTCATCTGAATTAGTAGAAATTGATTCCCATGCAGATGAGCACCTTTTGGGAAGACCAAATGTATGTATCATCCGTAAGCAACAAGTTCATCATGATGGCAATATCCCACACATGTGCATATGGTAAAGGTAATAACATCTCTTTTTCTAGCCACATCTTCGTTTGATGATAGCGTTTTGGAGAGACTTCTAAGAATGTTTTTGTAATGTGGGAATATGTGGAATGTACTTGATACCAAGTTTGACAGGCAGAGCAATGTATGTTGTCATTGATCATTCGAAATGTTAGAAGAAGCCTTCTATAGTTCAGAGGGTGCTTCGATAGGCAAGACTTTCTCTATAAGTTGCTCTGACAAGATTGACATATAGAATGTCCCTCGAGTTCTAGGTTTCTTCACGTTACATGGTCAAGTTAAACATTTGAACTGCTTTTTCAACTTTGTAAGCTGGAACAGGATGAAAAGTTCGCATGTAAGAGATGTTTAAAGATCTCTCTTACTGGCAACTAGGCTGGAGATTATAAAAGTAAGTTAAAACTGTTGGACGCTTCGGCGTATTACGGTCCCAAGAACAATTTTACGTGGTGAAAAAATATATTTTTATTATATAAATCGGAAGGCGTTACAATAAAATTTGTTTCGACACACTCGACAAGCTATTTCGATAGCTTACAAAAGCACACAATTTTTAAGAGGCTCAATTTTTGCCTTGTTTCAAAACAAGAAACTCACCCTGGTATTTATAGGGGCTTAATGTCGGTTCATGGTGCTTCCTGATTCATCCATCATTTTCTTCTCTTCACCGACATTCATGTAGACTCTCGGTGCTTGCTTTTGTTTCAATCTGATTGCTCCAGAAAATTCCACCAGCTAGCTTCATTCTTGTGTCACCTTATCTATTCTAGTTTCTTCCAGATGCTTGCCTTTGTTTAGCTGATGTCTTGCAGCTGCCACCTTAGCATTTCTTGATAAATCCAGCTGCTAGCTTCTTTCTTGCCTTGGTTCTGGGGTCTTCTAATTTGAATCTGCTCTGTTTCCTCTGTTTGCCGAGAATCTTCAAGATGCTGCTGCTTGCTTTTGTTTCTCAGCTTTCTTTCTTCCGGTACTTTCAATTTTAGGAGCTAGCTTTTATTTTATTGCAAAAGAGTCCTCTAACTTCTTCTAGTTCTTTATTTAATACTTGCTTCTATTTACATCTAGATCTTTCTAGAAACTATTAATTAGAATTGAGTTTACATTTTTCCAACAAAAACTTATTCATTGTTGCATAAGGTTAAGGAGTGGTTATTAGGAGTAAAAAGTATTGTGCACATCTAGTTATACTTGTACTGCTAAAAGTCCTGACTTAGAAAATCATGATTTACGGGCCTTGTTTACGACTATAAATATAAAGTTTGTATTCTTGTGGAGACATGTAGTGCTAAATTGGATCAAGCTATTGGTTTAGTTATGAAGTTCCTGATTGTTTTCCCTTCTGGTGCCATGGTCTCAATTTCATACTTGTGTTGAAATTTTTGTTTAATTTTTAGATGGTGGTTTCTCGGTTTTGCAGGTGTATGTGGTATAGTGGCGCTTATGAGTTAGTCCTGTAACAAAACCTTCGTACTCCAACCTTTTTTTCGTATCCATATGAAAATTTCATCGACGATGTTGAGTAGTGGAGTTATATCTCATGTTGATCTAAACCTTGATTTTTGGTCGTTAGTTGTGGTGGTTCCGGAGTAAAGTTTTACATGGAGAAGAAGGAATCGATCCAAGGGTCTCTGTTTAGTTTGCTGGTTCTTATATCTTTAATATTTTAGAGATGCCAGATCTGCTTAGCTTACTCCGCCGCGAGCTAGCTGGATTCCTTCAAATTCCGGGCAGGTGAAATTTAATTTTGGTGCAGGAATTATTAAGAATCCTTTCTATGCTGGTATATTATTGGTATGGTTGCCTAGAATAACAAAGGTTGAACTATTGCCTGGAAGAGAAGACGAATACCGTTTCTTGTTGATCCATAGGCGCTGGAAGCTGCTGCTGCCAGTGATACCTTAACCTTGTTGTCTCTCACGGTTGGGAGAAAGTAACAGTTGAAGGGGACAATGGTAATGTTATAAGAGCGTGATTGGCCACCATGGGAGTTTAATGAACTAGATAAGAACCAAGGATATGTAATTGCTTTGGACAAATCTATATAACTAAGATTTGTTTGCTTCTAAAGAAAAAAAAGGAAATCCATATTTGATAAAAGTCCAATACTTGAATTATGATAAAAAATACCTCTGCTCATTCCACATATTTCCACCGCTTCATCTTTTCTCACCACTTCGTCTTCTTCTCATCAATCACCAGTCCTCACATCCTTTCTCGATTAATTAGCCGCCGAAAGTAACACCTTAGATTCCGGTCGCACCTGGGAGAAAGGCAAACCTGAAAGTTGCATTCGCGTAGAAGATTCCAGTGGTTCTTTCGAAGACCTACTTTGGCTTCTTAATGCAAGCCATCAATTGTATGTTCTCTCACTTTCCACAAACCAAGTTCATTTTTCCCTAAAAAATGGAATTTCCCATAAACCCAGTTCGATTCATAAACATAGTTCAGGTGAAAAAGAACCGAAGAGGCGGAATGAAAAGAAAGAATTTTGATGATGAAAGGAATAAATCATATTGAAGGGGTGGTCGCCATTCCGTGAATTTGCAAGAACAAGGATGTAATTAGGATATTCTTTACCAACCATATTAGTTGTCGTAGGGGTTGGCCTCCGACACGGTTGAGGCAGATTATGCTGATGTGGCAGGAAGTCACGGGCTGCTTGGATCTGAATTAATGCTTACAGAATGAACACTGTTCAGACATTAATCCTATCTTTATATCCATCCGAACGGTCACAAAGTAGTTAGTTGTTATACTGATTTGGGATTATATTACATGGTTTTGTAACATTAAGTAAATTTGTTTTATTTTGTTCATTATTGATGTCTAAATGGGGCACCGCGCATTATGTGCGGCGTACCATTTCTAGTAACAAAAGTAACACCAAAAATCCCACGAAATCTGTATATTGATTTGAAAAAATGGAATACAAATCAATCAGTTGCGGTTAATCGAAAAAGGTTCAACAACTCAGAAACAGGCAGAAGAGACAAGATCTCGCCGGAGAAGATCGATACGACCAATGAATACCAGATCAGAATATTGGAAAAGGAAAATATAAAAGATGGATAAGGATGAATGGTGATGAGAAGGATTACCTCAATCACACCACACTACTCTTCATTCATCTGTCATTTGTCTGTTGATATTAGAGAAACATGACTGATGAGTGATGACCAATCAACATCCTCCATTCTCAACGGCCTTTTTACTTCATTCGGTAAAAGTAAAATTGGAAAACTAAAATATTGTCACCGTAAAAGCAAATTTGTCGAACCCCCTTATTTTGTGGAACACGTTTTTTAATTGAATCACTTCACATAAAGTAGCAGGTATAACACTGTCCTTAAATCAATTCAATTAAGATCTAATTGAGAATACATGTGTGAAATCAATCATTTACAAAATATAAAATTTATTTTAGTTATTTTAAAAATGTCACAAGTTTTTTCTAAAGTGAACATCAATTTATTCAGTACAAAGTGAATTGGTGTTAATCGTGTCCATCTTTCATACATTATTCACTATCTTTTATATTTTACTTATTCTCTTAAACAAAAATTCATTTGAGATCGTGTTAACGTGAGACGGTAAATTTGAAATCAGAAATTAATTGAAAGGCAAAAAATGCTATAGTAGCACGCTGCTAGAGTAAGTCGTACTACATTAAAATTGCTATAATAAACTTCTCTCTCTCTCTCATGTTTGGATTTATGATCTTCTGAAAAAATAATTAAACATTTTATGTGTCGTATAAAACCTTGCACCCTGAAGGTGAAACTCTACATTGGTGACTTGAAATTTTGAGGACAATGTTTAATGTAGAAATATTTCACATATCGAAGGTGGAGCCTTATACTATGAAAATTAAACATTGCAATATTTAGAATATAAAGTCTTATATGAAAATCGTTATATTTCAACATAAAATAGGAATATTTCAATTTTAAACGTATTATCAATTATAATTATAATTGTTATAAACCTTGCAACGTTGACATATAACCTAACTAAAAAAGGTTTCAACTAAAAAAAATAAAGTTTAAGTCAAAAAAAATATTTAAAAGCTAAATAATCTTTTTTTTTGGGACCCCAAGTGTCATATCATAAAAGTTGAAAAACTATGATAAAAATGTTGAACCTTACTAATTTTGAAATAAACTGCTTTATGTTATAATAAAACAGGTTTCATTTCAACTAAAAGTGGTAATGCAGTAAATTAATTAAAAAATTAGGCTCCAAGAAATATTATATTCAAAATTATATTGTAATTTTAAGAATCCTCTCATCCAACCAAACCAAAACCTACCCAAAATCCCGCTCATAGGCAGGGTAGGGTGGGTAAGAAGTACGCAATTATACCCCAAAAAAGGAGACTGTTTCCGAAAGAGACCCACGTCTCACCACGCCTTGATTTTTTTTGTAAACTATTAATTCAATTAAGAATCCTCTCATCATCTTCTTCTTTTCTTTTATTACTGTAGCGGCACTGTAACTCGGAATTAAAGTGGGGGAAAGTTTTTAGAATTAGAATTTAATTAACCGTTTTCACCGTGAGATGTTTAAGTTGTTTTCATTCTTTTTACACCACCAACATTTTCATCATTCTTTAATTATATCGTATAAAATATCAAAATATTGAAGGCAAGGGGGGACCTGCCCTAGGACCAGTCCGCCCTGATTTCTGAACGAGTATGTTAGTATACATGCTTCAAAATTATTACTATTGTAAGGTGGTAGCTGAGTGGCTTTGATTTTTGCTACTGAATCAAGTGATACATGGTTCGAGTCTCCTTCTATCCTTTTTTTGCACTTATAGTTCTTCTCTTTCTCACTTTCTATCATTTTACTTTCCCCTTTCCCCCACTATTTCAATATGTCCATTTCTTTGTTATATTATTATTAGCATTTTATTCAAAAAAATTCCTTTGAAGTTAAATCTTTTTTCAGTTGATACTTGCATATTTCAAAATATACACACTAAATTCGAAACAAGGTATTTTTATTTGCAGACTTTATATAACCTAACAAGTTAGTCCACCTTGAAACTTTTTTCTGAATCCGCCCTTAATTGAAGGTACCGGAACGGAGTGTAGTACTATAAAGTCGGAAATAAGCGAAGAAAAGATAAATGTGGAATGAACAAATCGTTATTAAAATCATTAATACCAGTAGTAGTACACAGGTACGTACATCATCCTGAACCATGATAAATATCAGTGGCTGCATAGTACGCCGCAAGGTTTAAATTGGTATAAAGAAGATACTGCGCAAAGCTTCGTCGGGGCTATATGATGATATATGACGTCAGTGTGAGAGCGACGATAAGTAGCATTCCAAATTTTCCGTACTCCAACTTTATTGTCTCGATGATCACTGGATGACGTCGCTCGTCGTATGCAGACCCAACAGAACTGAGCTGTGCTGTCCCTTTTTCTGGTATTTAAGATTTCGGCCCGCTATTAGATTTCGTGACGAGATCTTTGCAGGCGCCAATATGGGTGGTTAGATCATTTAGTACCAACAAATTCAATATTTTTTGACAAAATTTTGAAACAGCTCCACCCATACTAATTCGTTTTATTGGACCTCTTCAAAAAAATTGAAATAATTTTATGAATACAGAAGAGTGTTAAAAAATTAATATAAAAAAATAGATTCCGCATCTTACCATAAGTTTGATTTTTTTGATGGAGCTGAAATTCTATCAGAGACGCCTTATGAGTTTAACTTATTTGTTGGGGAAAGCTCCTCATACGTCAACAAATGCGAAAGCTCGTTAGTAACTTACATGTATGTAATTACCCTGTAGATTCTATATCTAGTTATATGAAGATTAAATCATGTAAAGAACGGAATTCTTACTTGCACAAATGACACTTCGAACTTAAAACGATCATGAAGAGATTAACGTTACTTCTTTATCTTTTGAGTTGTTCTTCTAGAACAGTCACTCAAGATCTTTGGTCTCTATCCACCCCGATGAAAAAAATGCCATCACTTTGTATGGACTCGTCTTGTATCGTCCATGAATGCCGCCCAGGACGGAGAAGATGATGCCTATAAATTTGTATAAACAATTGTTTGTATGGTGGTCTTTCTTTTTCTGACATACTTTATTTGTTTACTTGAGACTAACCGGTTCAATCGGTCGCGTGTTCTGTTGAACCAGTCGGTTCTGCTGATTTTCTTGTTGTTATGAAAAATTGTTTTATATAAGACCGACTCTTATTTAAAAATCCTATTATTATATGTGAAAGCTAATACAATTAAACGTATAAGGTAAAAAATAATAATTTTGTAACTAAAAACGACTATTATGATGTTAACGTAAAACATTTATGACATAGTTTCAACTGAAAAATTATAATCTTTGAACTAAAAACGTTTAAAGTTATCCAAATTTTTGGGAGTTCCGCAGGTTAAACAATTATAATTATGGGTTAATTTTACGATTTCGTATATTCGCATTTAAAATTGGTATATTTGCATTTAAACACTCAAAAATGGTATATTTGCATTCAAAATTGATCTAATTCCCTAATATATGTACTTCAGTTTAAAAAACTACCAAAGGATATCTGGCCTTCCATGGTTGTCATGGAAGCTATCTGCTCGCTGTGGGTCTACCCATGGCAAGCAGATCCTGCTCACTATAGTCATAGCGAGCGGTTTTCTGCTAGTCTCCGGCGAGTAGCCATTAAAACTTATTTTTTTTCCTTCTTTCTTTCTTAATAGAACGACTACAATGAGTCGGGGTGACCCGGTACAGTACAAGATCATGAGTTTAAGTTGGGAAGAGGGATTTCTAAAATTATAATTGAGTATCTCACTGTTTTTTTTTAAAGAAAAAAAAGTTTCTAAAAGGCAAACTTCATTAAAAGTAGACAGGAGCATAAGAAGTGCTCCCTTATACAAATGTTCTCCTTCCTATTACAAAACAAGGAAATCCAAACCCCCCTTAAGAACCTATACTAACAAGGGGTTCTCTCATCCATAAAGAAAAAGTTATAGAAAAATCAAATAAGTTACTACTTCTAAACCAACACCAAGTATTCCTTTTGATTTTCTCTAACAATGAGTCTATGCACCACGAACCATTGTTAAAGTGTGTGACATTTCTTACTTTCCAAAGTGACCACACCATACCAATCCAAAACACTTTCCATTGTTTCTTCAAACTTTCCTTTACCAAACTCAAGTTATTTTGAAGGTGCTCCAACGGACTAGTAGCTTCGATCGTTGATGTGCCTAGCCATTTATACAATTTCTTCCAAGCCTTTTTAGTTTTCACACAATCAAAAAGCGTACGCCAAGATGTCTCTGGATGATAAGAACAAAACTTACAAAGAAATACCACGGATTGGTCCACAATACCTCTAGCTTGAAAATTATCCATAGTTGGGATCCAGTCTTGTAACAACTTCCAAACAAATGCCGATACTTTCCTTGGTGCAACTTTACTCCATGCAATGTTCTACCACGCTTGAATTTCACCTTGGACTCTTTTAAAATGAATGACCGAATATGCACTTTTAGTCTCGTATTCTCCTCCATTGGACCGCCTCCACCACCATCTATCCTTCTTACCTATAAGAAAAACGCAATTTTGAACAATAGAGATTAATTCATTCAAAGACTCATCTTTCCGCGAATAACACTTTCTTCTCCAATCCCACATGAAACTAAAATTACCACCCTCCCATGAAACTCTATCCGCAACCAAACAATTTTATTTTTCTCTTTCAAAAGAAGTCCAGGAAACAAATATTTTAGCCTCACCCCTTCCCTTGCCCACTCATCCTCCCAAAACCTAGTACTTTTTCCATCACCAATTTTTAACACTGTTTTTACAAAAACAATCCCCACACCCAATCCATTTTATTAAATCCCTCCACCAAACTGTTGGAAATTGCTTCGGCAATTATCCCAGAATCAGTTTCTTAAATTATTATTTTATTACAAAACACCGAAAGATTACAGACGCTATTACAATTTTTTCTTTTGCTCGAGAGCTTTGGCTCTATTCTTCTCTATTTTACAAACCTTACTACAAGCTGCTGCTTTTCTTTCTTTTTCACTCGTTTTTTCTGTCTTTCTCTCTCTCTCTTTTTTCTCTGTTCTTCACTCTGCTGAGTTGCTGTCCTTCACTATTTGAGTTGCTGTACACTTCTCTCTATTGATTTGCTTTGCTTCACTCTTACCCAAAACAACAGACTATGATGCCTTTTATAGGCTACTAAAGTCGGTGGGCTACTAAAGTCGGTGGGAACAAGCTGCTGTAAGCCTTGGACTGTTCTAGTTTCCTCTTGAGCCGTTATTCTTGAACAATCAAGATTGATCCATTTTTTTCTTTCCAATCAGCCGCTGCTCAGTTTCTTGCTGCCGCCAATCTAGATTCCTCTAGGCTTTGCTACTGATTTGTTGCGGCTGCATTGATCCAGTTGCTAGCTTCATTTGACAGGCCATTCTAGATTTTCTCCAAGCTCTTTTAATTACTTCTCTTTGCAAAAACAGTCCTCTAGGTATTTCTTTACTCAACTAAGTCCTTTTCGAATATTTTACTTAGGAATTGAGTTTAATATTGTCAACATCCTCCCTTAAACTCAATTCTCTATTATCTCCATACCAAGTGCAGTTTTCTGTCGTTTGAAAATATCATACTTCAGTGGCTTTGTAAAGATGTCTGCAACTTGATCTTGTGTCTTGCAGTATGTCAGCTCAACTGCTTTCTTGCTGACCTGCTCCCTGATGAAATGATAGCGCGTATCAATATGTTTGCTTCTTTCATGATATACTGGATTCTTAGCCAACGCGATCGCTGACTTGTTATCAATATTTATCTCTGTAGGCTCTTCTGCTGAGAACCCGAGAAAATCCAGTAAATTCCTTAGCCAGATTGCATGACATACCGTCGAGCTTGCTGCTACATACTCTGCCTCGCATGTGGATAAAGTCACAATTGACTGCTTCTTGGATGACCATGTGAATGCTGCATTTCCAATATAGAAGCAGAATCCTGTTGTGCTTTTTCTTTCATCTAAGTCTCTTCCCCAGTCACTATCAGAATATCCAACTAATTTGACTTCATAGTTTGAAGAGTAAAAGAGACCTTCGTTCAGCGTACCTTTGATGTAGCGTAGTATCCTCTTTGCAGCATTGAGATGCGATTGATAAGGAGTCTCCATGTACCTGCTGATCATTCCAACTGCATACAATATATCTGGTCTAGTGCAGGTTAAATACCTGAGACTTCCCACCAGGCTTTTGAAATAAGTTGGATCTACGCGTCTCTCCTCGTAGGTCTTCTTGAACTCCTGTCCACACTCGACTGGAGTCACCACAGGATTGCATGCCTCCATCTTATACTTCTCCAGGATTTGCTTGGCGTAAGTTCCTTGAGAAATAAAGATTCCTTCTGGTGTCTGCTTCACTTCGATCCCAAGGAAATGTGCCATCAGCCCGATGTCGGTCATCTCAAATTCCTTGATCATGCTTTCTTTGAATTCTTTGAACATCTTTTCATTATTTCCTGTGAATATTAGATCATCTACATAGAGGCAGACATAGAGCACGTTACCTGCATCATCCTTCTTCTG
>JAYMSG010000110.1:0-13110 GCA_036897925.1 Aragoa abietina | reverse complement strand
CTTTGTCCAAATTTTGAAGCTCTGATGCAATTTGCGAACGCCGTTCCTTCAAGAAGTTAAGCCTGTTTGTCAGCTTTGACAAAGCTGAAGTGGTGGATTATGCTCTGATCCTTCACCTTTTTCAGTATTCTGGACTGGCTGAGATGGAACCCAGCCTTTGTCCAAATTTTGAAGCTCTGATGCAATTTGCGAACGCCGTTCCTTCAAGAAGTTAAGCCTGTTTGTCAGCTTTGACAAAGCTGAAGTGGTGGCATTTCCAGTTCCCTGTCATAAAAGTAGGAAATTGTTTTCAGAGAAAAGTTTTGGAAGTCTGACATGTGCATGAAAGAACAAGAATTTAAAGCTGAAACTTCACATAATTTTATTTTATTTTCTCTAAAATACACATTTTCCTTTACAACACTCAAACATATACAATATTGTTAGAGTAAAAGATCAACAAATAACTCAACTAATTATGAGTTCATTACAGTTACTTTTATCAATCTTTAAACAATCATATAGATGCACCAAATTGTATGGTATCTGAGAATTATTCATCCATTGATGTTAAGCTTCCAGTAGAACAATGGGAAACATAATACTGTTTCTATCTGGGTAGCAGGGTTTTTCATATTCACGTAAACTAAAATTCTATTTTACAATGTGGCTACTGGCTGGTACGATAAGGATGGCAAACATGCTATTTTCTGGTAGGATATATAATGTAAGATAGTGAAGGGTATCTGTTAACTTATGCATGTTCCAGTTAAGAAGACCCTACCTCACCACGTAAACTAGATTTTCTAGATCCAATTGAACCAAACTTATTCACGATTGCCTCCGCTGAGACACCAACTCCACTGTCCTTAGAATGTTGTACACCTTCTGTTTGTTGGCTTTTATTTGATGACGATGACTCGTGTTTCTTACCTTTCCCACTGCCTAGCTTGTCCAAATAGGATTCATGCTGCACACAGAGAGAAGTTTCAGACAGTGGAAGAACTTACTCTGCATGAACAAAGTATTTCTTAAGTGTGGGGATATCAGGCCATGCCTTCAGATACCAAGATGATAAGATTGAGAGCGTGTATCTAGTTAATACAAACTCATTAATGCAAAATAATTTGAAAGATCTAGAACTTCCATGCATCACTTTAAAAATACTTTTTTTGTTTTTTTTCTTTGATAAGTAATCTCAGAATATTATTAAGAACTTTAAAAATACCGAGTATGTTATGGTGAATATGTATTCACACGAGACGGTATGCAAAAATTATAGTATTTGGATCTGATCAACTCTAGATACTATCAAAGAGACTTTCAGAATTTAATTGCACCTAATCAAGCAACATAGTTTAGTAAGATGAGATCAGATCAGATCTTTAATGTGCAACTTTCAAGTTTATATAAACCTGGCATCATCAGCTTATATACCTTACTTCTTGACGAATGCTCAGAAGTACCCGGGACTCGAGCATCTGCATGCTTTTCCTTCCTGCACCCAGACAGTAAATATAAGACAAAAAGGTCGCATTTGGACTACTAGGGCTCAACATCTACTCTAAACATGGAGGAAAATAAAGTACAATCTAATTTCATATGAGCTGTCTTAAAGCTGAGAATTGAACCATATGGTGATATCAAAGTAACGGAAAGAAGCCAAGCTTGTTTCTGGTTACAATGTTAATTTTCTTCATAGAGTTTTGACTGGAGTGATATAATTGTGCAAGTTTATCAAATCAGAATAAATTGGTAAGTAATATTCTAGTTGAACTATGAGGCATTTTCCTAATAGGGGTAGTAGTTTATAGGATCTCTTCTGCATGCTCGGGCAACAGTTAACAAGTAACAGGAAAATGCTTACGATCTTCTGTGACGGCTTGGACTTTGAAGCGGTTTGCCAGAATCATGCTCAAATGAAGAATTTAGTTCACGTGGATTCAGCTGCAGTTGAAGATCATCGGCCTTCTGCTTCAGATTCCGGACATCTGACTCTGATTGAGCTATTTCCTCTAGATCTGCCTTCGCCTGCATCCAACTTAAAGTTGATTATTTACAGCCTTTGACAGAATAAACCAGATAGTGAGGCACTCTAACCTTCTCATCTAGCATGCTTGAAATAGACGGGGGTATTTGAGATATTCTTTGACCTCCTTCAAGTACTGCTCTCAACTCCATTTGCTTTTGTAACTCCTCCTGTAGTCTTACCACCTGAAAATGCAATTTCATTATAGTATTGATCCCAGTTTAAAAAGAAAGAGCAGCCAACTTTTGGAAGCAGCATGTGGAGTAGAACACAAGAAAAGGGAAAAGAATAGGTTGATTACAGCAACTGCAGAAATATCACCATCCTGGTTAAACTATTACGATGCCAGTTTCTTCTGATGCTATACCAGATAGCACTTCTGTTATTATCTTCATTGTTCAATAATTATAAACAGTACTTTTAATCAGTCTGAGATACTGTTAGATTACCCCTATCATAGTGAAATAAAGCCTTTTCTTTTTAATGGTAATTGGTAATCAGATTATGTTTTTGTTGAAAAAAACAGTATAGAAAGAAGCAAATCAGCTACACCCAAGCCAGTTTTTCAAACTCCTAAAAGCACCCAACTAAACTATATTATGAAGAGCAGCTCATGACTCCACACCAGAGCAAGACCAGGCGTAAGATTGTTAAGACCACAACATTTATGTGTGGACATGTCTTCCCCCCAGCTCAGCCAGTAATTCTGAGATAGCCGCAATTAACTTCTCAGCTGATACTACATAAATATGTTTCACAAAAATGATATGCCACTGCTCGGTTTGTTATAACAATATGTCAATATAAAGTTCTCCATTCCATTCTATCGGTAATAATTAAGCAGGATCCACTAGCACTTTCACCACTTCACGAGCAGCTTTTCTATATCCAAATGCTCAAAGTGCTTATTATAGTTCATTTAAACAAAAAATGATAAAGTCATGTAGTATCATGATGCAAGAATGCCGTAATAGCTAACAGTACTTCATAACAAGAGCATTTGTACTAGAGACAAAACCGGAATCAAATCAAATAATATCATGGATATATTAGTGTGTGTATGAAGAGAAAGAAAGAGAGATTGGGGAAGGGAGAATAAAAAATCAGACATAGGTTCTTTCTGCAGGTATACCTCTTTCTCAAGAGCTATACGGTGTTCGAACAAATCATGCTTCCGCTTTGGTAGACCATCTAGAAGAAGTGAGTTCGTCTTAGTCTGTCATGGAAGATAAGTTGAGAAATCACATAAGCAGAAGAACAAATAGATAGAAATACTCTAGAAGGTAAACAGTTAAGCCACACCTCTGTCTCGATCTTTTTCTGCAGATCTGCTTTGACAGACTCAAGATTTTGGATTTCAGCTCTAATAATATGTAAAACAGAATAAGAAACATTATGCTGGATCAAATATCGTTAAGAAAATGGAAACTGTTGTGCGTTTTCGAATATTAGTAGAAACATACTGATGCACACTCCCAAGTTAAATGAAAGACATATATATCTTACTCAACAAAATCAACAATGCGAAAGGGTATTTACGGGATAAAAGATTGTAAGATCTTAGCTATAAGCAATCAGAGAGAAAGAAAAGACAGAAAATGAGCAAGCATGGAAAACGTAACATATCGCTGAAGCGACATCTCAATAATTTATTGATTATTTTATGTAAAGGAGTGATAGAATAGATATGTACTGCTGTATCCCTTCAGGGTACTGAATCTAGAGATAATTAAATACAATCTTACTGCTGCTCGCATCCGTGTGGGTAATGTCCAGGTTTATGATATAAGTACAGGGAATGTACATATATCCTTGTAATGAGCTCACAGAATTGCTGCCTCTTAATATGGCTAAATAAGTTCTTTAAGAATGAACCACACAACTCTCAGCATATATGTTTAGATATTGATGAATGATGAAAGTAACACTTACTCTTCATCAATAGGAAAGTCAATGGATTCCATGGAGAGGTTCTTCTTGGCCTGTATTCCAATAAATATTGTCAGCTCAGTTAGATGTCTCTCATATGTAAAACGACAAGATGAACAAGTTCTTGCTTTTTTGTGACTAGAGTAACTCAAGTAACAGGATAAGGTCCGAGTCAGAAGCAGCATCTATGCAAAATATGTGTGGGTACGAATATTGAATAGTTTGAAGTGAAATGAAGGGAAGGTACTTGCAGATCTAGTCTGCAAAAACTGAATAGACCTGTGATTACGAATGTTCCACATAACTTAAATTACATGCACGGTCCATATTCATATGCATGTCAGGGACATCCCAGGCGCAAAGTCTACGCAATTTCATAGACTTGATCTGGGTAAGAATTTCTCTAAAATAGGTTCAATAGACAACAGGTAGCCAATGAAATACCTAAAATATACTACTATCATATTTGAACTAAAGAAACAACGATATACTCACAGGAGTACGTCCCCAAACAGTGGGTCGCCGACCACTGCGGACATGTCCAGGTGCTGCTGGCTTAGAGCCCCTAGAAGCCTCTTCACAGGTTGGTGTTTCAGCTTGATCAGATCCTACCAATTCAGATGATACATTTATTTCCCTCTTTGCATTATCATTAGATTGATCGTGGATATTGTCTTTCCTCTGCTTGTTATCATGTGGTAAAGGTGAACTTTGAGATTTACGTCGTGGCAAGTCTTGACTGCCTTCAAGAACATCATCTACTTCAGCAGTCTCGGACCCTGAACTGTGACTTCCTGGAACCTGCACCTCCATAATGTGTCATTAGCTACGGGAAAGAAACTTGGGAGCCAAAACTGCAACAGACACTGCAATTTTACTCTGATGAGCTGTATTGGATATATTATATATAAATTGGATTTTGGATAAAACCTTGGAAGCACTAGAATAATTTTATGTGCAAACGGAAAATCCAGTGTAAGTGCCAGGGTGAATGGCATGTATTGAGCTCCAAATTAAGGCTGATATATAACTGGAAAATAAATTAAGGCACTGGGTATTTGCTTATGCAGATGTCTTGCGTCGGATCTGTTACGGTTTTTAAAATTTATACTTTTAAAGAGAAGTTCAAGGATAAACATACGAGACAATGCAGTATACTCGATAAACAAAAACAAAACAAAAATGAGGAACCTCAGTTCATTGTCTTAAAAATGGTGGTGCTTGCATAATGATGACTTGATGAACTTATTGATGTATGAAATCAAAAGAATAAGGCCTCACCTTTCCCGCGTGTTCATTTTCATCAGTCTCGCTACCAGTTTCACTTTGTTCATGCTCAGAATTTTCGTCTGCGTCTACATCATAGTCATCTTCAGTAACTTCATCATCATCGTCCTCAAAGCTCTCTTCATCATCATAACCATCATCATCATCTGTAAGTTCCTCGCTCTCACTTCCACTCTCATCTGAATCAGTATAAGGTTCAGGGGTTACTGAACCCTCCTGGAAAAATGAAATAAAAAAAAATCAACAGGTCAATCACTGCAACTGAGAGCAGAGTAACAAACAAAAGGAAATGAAAAAATAATGTCACTTTTCTTTTAACATGCACTTAAGTATGCAAATCAAAAGAAACTAAATGTTTAA
Organism: Aragoa abietina; assembly: GCA_036897925.1. Lineage (NCBI taxonomy): Eukaryota > Viridiplantae > Streptophyta > Magnoliopsida > Lamiales > Plantaginaceae > Aragoa > Aragoa abietina. The sequence goes on along the minus strand of JAYMSG010000110.1, from coordinate 7,526 downwards.
TTTGTTTTCCTGGGATAGACAGTTGTAGAACAAAAGGTACGCAATGACAACACAGTACAAGAGCAAAACTCAAGCATACCCCAAATATGTTCTCATAGTCCTCAAGTAATGTAATAACAATGGCCTGAGCATGATTAGCTGCAGCAGCTGCTTGCAAAAGTTGAACAGAGCCATCACCTCCGACATCAAAATCACCCTCACCAGCAAGCTCACAATCACCAGCAAGTAACGGACGAAGAAGCAAGGGAGCCATACAAGCTGCTACAGCTGATATGCTCATTCTGTTCACAGCCTTATTGGACGCGACTGTTTGCATCATCATAAGAATTCTGACACAGAAACAAATAGGATCTTGATAAATGTCCTCAAATGTTATTCCTTGTGGACTGACGGGAGTGAAATTTTTTTAAAGCTTTTACATCCAGGAACATTCTATGAAAGGCAGCAAACCTTTTAGAATCTTCTTCATTTCTAGAGATTCTAGAACATATTATTTTTTAAGCTCGTCATTGGTAATTCAATGTCAGTGTGTGTGACTGTATGCGTGCATGCGCGCATACACGTGGATCTGTGTCAGTATATATAAATACATATTTGCAAGTACCAATCTAGGATCAACATAGCATAAGTTTTTTAATTTAAAATAATACCAATAGCATTACTCAAAATTCAGTTACTAGCACTAAATATAAGCCATAAGCAAATGAGACAGTGTTCTCCTCAAACCAAAATATTTATAATATGAATCTTAGGGAATGACAGACAATAAATACAAAGAAAAATCGGACACCAAACTGGAATCAAACTTCAGTGAAGCTAATCTGAGAAGGAAAATAATAGAATAAACCAAAATGTAAAAGGCTAGTAAAGTCAAAAAAGGAAAATTTCAAGGGTTCATTTAATATACCTTTGCAATAAGCGACGATTTGGCTCTGGAAATGTTTCACATATTGCTGAACGCATAGAATTCACCCTCGTGCCACGATCGGTTCCTAATTATCACAACATTGCCGCATTTAGAGATAAAAAAAGGAGAGTACGAGATCCAATAAAAATACTACTAAACAATTAATCAGATACCAAAATTGAAAATTTCGATGGAGTTGGCTAAACATGTCCTGGTTGTTAAAAGGTCTAAAAACCTCTCTGGTTTAGCATTATCTTCATGTTTTTCAAAGTATTGCTCCGTAGTCGTGGAAATTGACATCTATAGTTGTTTCAAGATTGATTTGTTGGTATTTTCTAGGTGACTACCAAATTTATGGATCTATATAACAAGCATGCAGAAGCATAAAGTTTGTCTTTCTAGCACAAGAGCCTCATTTAACATGCCTATTTTGTTTAGCTTTCAAGCCTGAGTTATCCAATTGCACCAGAGCCTCAAACTTCTTAATCTCAAGTCTAATATGCACAGTGAGTGATATAAAGGGATAATTAATGCAGCAAATATGTTTTCTCTACACTTTGAATTCGCAGGCATATTTTGTTTTGTTATCCATATGTTTATGCAGAAGAAACAAAAAGCTAGAGGATGAGTGAAAACCATTGACATATCACGAAAGGTTTCCTTTAACCAGTGGGAAAAAAAGGTCCGAGAAATAAGAAATAGTAGTGCGAACGGAAAAGAATGTCAATGAACTTCATCACTACGCCATGCCTCAACTAAGATTTAAGTGTATGAATCTGCCATTCAGCTTTGAGATACGTAACATCTAAACAAAGAAAACAGATTCACAATCACATAAGTAGATCTCCAGTGTATATTTACGAATATAAAACATATATCTTACGCTTCTTTTTCTTCTACCATTAAAGCATAAGCTTTCTCGGATAAGAAACGTAGAAACTCAAAGAGAAACCAACTCACGAAAAGCTTCAAGGAGGGCCTTGCAGCAAGAAGCAGGAACTGGTGATGAAGGCAGCTCCCGGAGAACATACTAGTAATAATAAACCAAAAAAGAATGATCATTTGATGTACAGTGTACAAAAAGAGAATCTGCACAAGCCTGTTTCCTGGGCAGAAGTACCTTGATACAATCAGCTATAACATGTGGATCCTCCTCGGGTTGAAAGTCGGTTTTCCCTATTTGATACATTTAGAGAAACATTAGAAAAACTGATAGGATCATATAACTTGGAGCATCAAATACAGCGTGCCTAAATTTTTTGTACTTCCAACTTGCTGTTGCCAATTCATCGAACGGAAACAAACATGGTTTAAACTTCAGCTATGTTTTCTTTTTCAATATAGGGGGGGGGATCTTCATATTTCTTTCAGTTTACAGCTATTTATCCTGATTTAGTTTTAGAGATTTGCAGTGAGTACCTAGCATCTCCTGCATTTCTGGAGTAAATCTAGATGGACCTTTCAAGATTTTAATAATCATGTTCTTCTATTGGACAGGTAGATCTCACAGTCAATCTTCTTAAGACCAATAACATCACTTGTAAGTCGTATTGTAGGTATGTACGTGATATACCAGACTTTGATTACACAATCAGAACAGACTTTGATTACACAAGCTATAGTTCAAATCAGTTGAATTCGAACTACATTTAAGTGAACACCAGCTCCACTCAACCAATTGCCTTTTGAGGTGCCTTTCCTTTTAATTTTGTTTTTTTTTTCTTTCTTCTTACTGTTTCTCATTGTTCTGCAGTTCAGTGTGTTTTTAGAACTTATACCATTAGCACCAGATTATTTCTTGAACTTTCTGATTACAAGAACTGTTGATCCGACTGTTAAAAGGAAATCCACCATCTTCACAACGTCCATTGTCGCCCTGTTTGCTGAACTGGTTGGTGCGGGGGAGAGTTGGAGGGGCAAAAGTATGTGAAGGAATCAAAGTAACTAAAAATTGTTTGGTCATAAATAAACATCATTTATCAGTGATGATCCTAGGAAACAATAAACCATCAAAAATCAGTATTAGTCGCAGGCAAATGATACTTGATTCTAGAACTTGACCAGGTGGGCTAAAACTTCTGGGCATCAAGCTACCATCTTATACAGAATTGATCAAAAAAGAAATACTTAGGTAAAGCAAATCTAAGCTAATGTCAGAACTATCTGTTTAGAAATATAATAAAGAACCTCGATGTTTAATAGTAATTATTTTCCAATATTGCCTGATTCTACATTAAACCTTAAAGGCCAAACTCAATTAGCTAAGCACTCCCGGATATGCAGGGGTTGGATAGGGTTGGTATATAATCTACGTTAAACCTTGTTCCAGCCATGAATCAAGTCATGCAAGATATGGATTTGACTGGTAACCTTTTTCATATTCTCGTATTCGATGTTCAACATCATCAACGTCGGCAGCTTGCCTCAAGATTCCTTCTATTTTGACTCCTGCACATAATGACCGTTCAAATCAGACTAATGAACCAGAAAAGTAACTAAAAGTAGACTTGGTAAGTATATACGTGCTGGTAACAAAGTAAAACCAAATCCTACATAAAAGGTTGGAGAGAGAGAAGGAACAACAACTTACCATACTCTTCAAGAAACCTAAGAGCTTTCTCCAAAAAGGATGGAGTGCCGTCGATATCTTCCAAGGCAAGTAAAATTGGCCTGCCAATGACTAATGACTTAGGTGTCTGCCTTTCTTTCACTGTGAACAAGGGGGGAAAATCACTTCTGTTAGATTTATGATAAACGAAAAACAAAGGTCAGACACTTAAGAACCTGAGGCTATTTGATTGCTGTATTATCATCCTTCATATCAGTAACCAGATTAATCAGCGTTATTATATTGCAAATAGTAACACCTATGCTTCTTAATTTTATTGCAATTACTAGACATTCTGAACTATCCTAAGAGTATGGCACAACATGTGGTGGCATAATGTGACAGCTAACTCAGTGTGTAGTTTACATATGCAATCAAATGTTTACATTGTTCTGAAGAAGCATCAGCCGCATTCTGCTGATTATTGCCCAACATGCCATTTTGTCCCCCTGCAGCAGCAGCAGGTGCATTTGCAAGGGCCTCATCAAGTGCTGCCTTCCACTCGTGTAAATCCTCCATTGTTTCTGCCTGTGATAGAGAAAATCAGGTACAGTGGGGTTTTAAAAAAAAAAAAAGCTTAAACTTTAGGTCAATAGTGCAGCATGAACTTTGATAGGTAAGTGGTGGGCCACTAGTAAAAGATTCAACACTTTGTACTGTTCGAAATTCGAAAAATATAACTCAAAGAAACACAGGCATTTAGGTGAAACAAACAACTATAAATTCCATTCTGCAAACCAAATTAAAAACATATGTCAACATGAGAACTTAGATAAACAATTAAGCTACCATTAAGATCCATGAGAAAATTCCGGACTAAAAGAACAGGCTAAAATACAGATCAGGAAGGAAATAAAAAAAGAAAAAGAGTTGAACAGGAGTGCACCTTGAGAGTAAAAGCCCGTCCATCACGACCATCAGGGAAAAGCACAGTGATCAACTTCTTGTCTTCCTTGACTACCACACTGGAAATGTACCAAATTTCAAAATCACTTGTCATTGTAATTTTGATAGATAAGGTCAAAATGATGCCAAAATGAGAGGCAAAACATGACAGGAAAGAGAATCAAATAAAAAATCCAACCTCCCTGAACTGTTCAGATCAATGCCTCCAAGGGTTAGGTTGACTTCGCTTCCTTTCTGAGGAACCACACTCTGAAGGGAAAAGTTGATACAAACAAAAATTTCAGCAGCTTCTATAAGATAAAAATGATGGGACATCACTACAAAATGTATATAACTAGAGAAATTTCAGAAAGACGTTGATATTATCTAAGCAGGAAAAATGCTAAATGCCCTGCGTTCGTTGTTAGGCATATGAAAGTCAATTCTATGCATGAACATATTTCCTCTAATCCATCATTGGTGCAATTTAAAATTTATCGGAACATCTTCATGAACCTGTAAGTTGAAAGGAACAAGCTTTGTTGTAACGGTTGCCATAAATAATCAGAGATGCCCACAGGTTGTGTGGCATAAATTTGAATGCAATTGATATCACAGAAAAGTCTTAATGATTCTCAATATGAGCCCAGTTAAGTCTCAGTAAGTTCTGGTGTCAGTCGATCAATGTCTAATTAACGTGAGAGAATACATGAAGATGCATATCTAAGAATGTATATGTCCGAGTTTCATTGAATAAACATGCTTGTAATTATGGTGGAAGAAGGCTTTGAATGAAGTTAAAAAAACCCTGGAAACTTACAGGATCACTTCTGAAAAAAACTAAGGAGGTTCGGGTCAATATGAACCACCTCTTTTTCCATGATGTCCATCCAATTCCTACAAGTTAAGAAACACTTGAAGAATATATGGTATTCTGAAGAATAAAAAGCATGTCCGCTTCATTAACGAATTTTCTACCAAGTCATACAACAAAAAATCATATTGAACTCTAAGAGGTTCATTGTTCTTTAAAAAGAAATCTTATCGTATTGAATTCAAATCCAAAAATAATGATAACAAAAAAAAATTGTGCTCTTCCTTTTTGGTCCTTATTTTTTTACTCTACCTCATTTAGAAATGAATTCTGATGAAAAATACACCAGTCACCGTAGTCTATACACAAATATTATGGTATTACTATTAAAAGCAGGATACTTAAATTACGATCCACAATGCATGATCTGGCACATTAATTGCTGATCCATTTGAATAATCCTGAATTCAGTAAGACTAAAGCATATCCCCACCTCAATGTACAGCTATATTTAAAGTTGCCTGGATTCTCATTCTAGATTATTTTTATCTATAACGGCAAGCACATACATCAAAACCGCCATACTAAGTTCCTTCAGCTGCATTGCTATTCAAATTTCAGTATCATTAACGTTGGATTGTTGTGGAGTATCGAAACTACTCATCAGCAGTAACAGTTGAAAATCACGCACACCATCATTAAGGAATCTGAAATTTATGGAAATTGACATCTCCAAACGCACCCTTACAGCTGAGTCATACATTCACCCTCACCCAAAATTACAGCTTCAATTTAAGAAGTAAAAGTTTCTTGTCAGAGCATATTTTGCTGAAACCAAGTAAAGATGCGGCCAAAACAAACCTTTTGATGACAGATACAATGGACCACTTTTAAAAACCTGCACCATGATACAAATAACAAACCATAATTAAGTTGCCTACAGTAACAAAAGAAAATCAACTAACTCTGCAACTCGAAAAAAGGTTTCAACAACAGTCGGTAACGCCTGCATGATTCCTTAACACACATAACCAGCAACAAACCAGCTTAGGTATCCAAGAAATGAAGCTAGCCATAAATCCCATAATGCAAATTCACCAAGCAACAATAAGCCTCAAAACGCTAACTTAATCTATGAAAGTCTTCAACTTTATCAAGTATGCCAACAATGTAGCCATCTAAGCACTGCAATATCTCATCATTTTTCGAAACCCGCGAAATCCACACCCAAATTGGTAAATAAATTACCTTATTGCCACCGGAAAGAGCCGGGCCAGGCGGAGCAGGTGAGGAAGGTGGATCATTACCCACGGCAACAACGGTCTCCACCTGAAACAAATAAAAATGGCAAGGGTTTCAGTTTTCACAACCGATCAAACCAAAAACCAAAGACAAAATCGTCCCCATTTCAATCAATCAGGCAATGTATGACGAAGAATCAATACCTGAGGCAATGTTGGGTCGGTTGCATTGCCGGTCGTCATTTTTTTCCACAGAAGTTACGAATTGAAATTCACATTAGGGATGTGATGATGGAAATTAATTTTTCCGTAGAATCATAAAAAAGCGGTAACATGGGAAAGGAAAAAAAAATCAGCAAAGCAAATGTGGGAGAGACAGAATAGACGGGGGGTAACGGAAAAACGAAAAAAACGGGTCTTTTGCCATGTGTGACGAGGCAAGTGTGATATGATGCATGCTAGTACTATGTGTTTGTTTGTTCCACTCTGGAGGAGAAGGACTAATTGCATTTCCTAAGCCTATAGTTTGAGGAGGCTACAGAATTGCACGTGAAATTGTTGGTGAACCTAATTGGAGGGAAGGGGTTAAAGGTACGGAGCTATGGCGGATTCTCCTGGGACCATGGTCCCTGGCTGAAGGGAGATTTGCAGGTGTTTCAGAAATTTTCTTTTGTTGTAGTGGAAATTGTTGCTAGATCATCACCTTCATTTCATTTTTATTTCAACCTAACATTTTAATTTAGAAACATATCATATAGTGCAACCCCGGCGAGATGGAATCATATAGGTTTAGCACCACCTTATCGATCCATTTATCACTCATTTTGAGCTTATTCAATAATAAGTTTATTACGTAAGTGTCAACCTGCTGACTGATTTAAAAATCTATTTAAGCAAACTTGTTGTAAACTAAGTCACCTTATCAGCTGCCAGTCACCTTATCGGCTAATTTTGTTAAATATAGCCATAATATAGAGCAACACTTGCGAGATACGAGAATACGAAAAGATGGACAAATATGCAAACTAATCGAAATATTAGGTAAAAGATATAGAGATTAAATTGTAATTT
>JAYMSG010000109.1:0-13130 GCA_036897925.1 Aragoa abietina | reverse complement strand
CTCCTTTTATAGTGCAAGAAGTATTTGTTTGAATACTAGCCGTTGCACAGTGAAAGGTATAGCTTTGGACAAGCCTGTGAATCACTTGATAGTTTCAACTGCCATGACAATGACATTTTTTCAGGAGTTTTAAACTAATAGAGGCGGGCCACCATCCATCCACTTGACAGTGTCTTAAAGGATGTGTGTCCTACTCATTTGTACCGTTGCTCAACGGATATAATCAACAGTTCGGCCCAAACTGATGAAGTGTTCCGTTCTGTGATCTTTTGATCAATCACAATAGATAAGTCTTTTCTTCAGACTGACTAAGTGAGATTAGATCGAGCAAGGTCTTGTATTGATCTGATGCCTTCTGGATGCTGACTTCGATCTTCAATCTTCTTCTCTTGTTATGATCTTCACATCGGCTCTTCTTCATTTCAACTCTTCAGAACAAGACTAGCTTAGCATCCTAGCTTGTCGATCTGATATTCTTTCAGAACGCCATTCTTCAAAATGTTGTCTTCAATCTTCAATCTTCTTCTCTTGTTCTGATGTTCTGATTTTCTCCTTAGCTCTTCAGAACAAGACTTAGCTTAGAATTCTTTCTTGGCGGTCAGATACATATTCAGAATGCCAGCTCTAACCCTTTTTGTAGAAGTACAGCATCAAGAGGGTTAAGGGTCTACCTATAAGATTGACCTGGTGCTCACATCAAGTGCTCTTATCTAAACTAGTGTTCTCATCAAGTGTTCTTATCAAAACCTTTTTAAGCACAAGGGGTTTCTCTACTAGTCACCTTTAAAACAATTTCCCCTATTCCCATCAAAAGGGTAATAGAATTGCAGGTTCCTTTACAGCTTTTCCTTTAAACTAAAGGGTTCCTAACACTGTTATTGATGAGGAAATACAAAAGATTACCAATGTTATTTTTTCAAAACAATCACATTTTTCTCATATATTCCGTGAACAAAGGAATCGATCTTACTTACTTATGGTGAGAATCAACACTACAGTGAATCCTTTTTTTCCTCTTGCAACTAAAACCTAAGAAAACGAAATTCAAGAATGTTAATCAACAAAAATCTCGAAACATGTATGATACAATGAATAGAGTTCAGAAAGGAAACAATGAATAGTATTGATCATATAATTCACTGCATAATGAAACATGAAAGAATGATCAGAGAACTATGATTATTGATGAGAGAACGTTTCCATTACACTGCACATTGTAATCCATAACTGAAAATCTTATTAGCGTTTTATACATATCGATACTGATCAACAGAAAATGTGGAATTTGTAGGTACTCTCGAACTAAACATATTCATCTTACTCGGGTACTAGGAAATTTCCACGGGTTGCATATTTATGTCATGTGCTATCTTAATCTTATTTGACCGAAAAAATTGCTTCTCCAAGAGACACTGCAGATTTATACAGGCCCAGCTCAGGCACCTGGGCAGCCTAGGTGAAGGCCATGGGCCCCCGACCGGGAGAGCCCAATTTGTCACGTGGTATACCTATAAAAAGAAAAACAAAAGATATATATGAATAATATGAGTAGAGAAGGCTTGTAGTCAATTGGTTTTGTTGGTTTCTTTGTTTCTTTTGGCAAGGGTTCAATTCTTGGCTTGTATTTCCTTTTTGTCTTTTCTTTTAGTTTTTTTTTTTTTTTTTTTTTTTCTTTTTTTTTTTTTTTTTTTTTTTCCTTTTTTTTTTTTTTTTTTTTTTTTTTTGTCTTTTCTTTTAGGGGCCATTTTTGTCTTTTCCTTTTTTATCTTCTCATTTAAGACCCTATTATTAATTTGTTTTTCTTCTTCACCCAGGGTCCCTTAATACTAATTGGGCAGACCATATTAGTAAAACAAAATTCTCTTCACCTAGAGACCCATAAATACTCAGGAACGGTCCTGGGTTTACATCACATTATTATTAGTTGTCAAACCATATAGAGTTGTCAAACATAAAACTATAAATGCAATATACATACTACAAAGGTGTTGAGGCCAGACACGTTGTAAGAAAGAACATAACAGTATCGAGAGTTGCATCAATCCAATACATTGAATACCTAGAGATGGGTTCCGCAATCGCAGTGAGGAAATTATACGGATGTTTGTAAAGCAAAGAGAAATTTCGAGATAGTCCAATTATGGACTCCGATCAAGTTTAAGCTCCAATCCTGTAAACTCCCTCTTTTTGCCCTCATCCTTAAACACCCTCTTTTTGCCCTCACCCTTAAACATACTAAACCAATCCAATTTAGTCAGTTATCAAACTTGACGCAATTGGAGGAAGAACAAAACAAACTAAAGCACCAAATTACCATCGCTATAGTCATCCAGAACATCAACTCTGTATCCCTCTCCGGAGAACTTTATTCATATGATAGTTCCGAATAATTTTTCTGGCACATTTTGTTTCCCGTGGAAATGCAAATAAATAAACGCATTATAAAAAGTAAGAAATGATCTTGGATTTTGGGAGAAACATAATACTATCAAATAGTAAAATTCAGTGACGTAGTTTAAATGATCGGACGCCCAAACATAGTTTCCCCAGGAGAGTAAGAGTGATTAAGAGGAACGAACGTACAAACGCAAAGAGGACATTGAACCAAAACTCCAATTCAAATTATATTGTAATAAACTTTTACAAGCTCAAGTACCTTGATTATTTTGAAGGGTATTGTAATTCTCTCAACTTTGAAACATTGTCAAACGATTTTCAAGATAATAAAAAATTACACCTCTTTGCCCAACAGTAATCATGATGTAATAATATAAAACCTGTGTAACCAACTTGCATTTCAAGATTCTGGATACAGACAAAAAACACCTACTTGTATTGACCAACAACCAAGAATCATCTTACTACCACTAATTCACCATAAATTCCCAAGAGATATCAAAACCTCAAATCATGGTTATCCAATGTTTTTTGTCTTCTTTGTGTACTATTACTAAGTGGGACCTTAAAGAGGTGATGTTTATGTCAAAAGTTCCGAGGATGGCCTGTGATCATCTCTGAAGACCAACTTCAGGCATAACATCACAATACAGTAAAATAAGAAATTTAACATATTGCCTATGATACTCCACTCTAAGGGAAACTCTAATATCATGTAAATCTTCATCCACAGGGATGCTCCTTAGCAAAACACAACAAATATAATGCAAGTTCATAGATTTTCTACAGTTGAAGAATTATTGACCAATAGCAGGGTCGCAAAAGCACATGTTTTGCTTAACTCCATAGGCCTTGAAGTTCTCTTTTCACCTGTTGTGAAAAGAAAATATGGAATATATACTAAAATATCCAGATTGCACCAATACACCGAATTAACGATGACATTACCTCCTCTACATTCTCTCACTACAGAGGAAAAACCAAATGAAGACATCCCACAAAGACAAATATTGGATAATATAATTTTGAGAGACCAGTAATAATAAAAATGAGGTATTTGACTTAGAACTAAAAATCGTTTTGCTCTAAGCAGATTCACAAGAAAAGAAGAAGAAAAAGACAGAGAGAGATGCAGAAAAATTGATCAAAAAATGTCGTGTGAAGCTAGAAAATTCAAATCAACTCTAAGAAGATTTCCAAAATCTGAAATCTCAGACTTTCATATGTTTCATTACTTCGCATTGGACCTATGTTTATACACAATTTCTTGAAAGAGTACATATACACATGTGGAGTTTAAATTAAGCAATTGCAGCTTCTAAGGCATTGAATCAACTAATAATCTATAGCCATTCGAATCAAAGCAAACATAAACACATTTAAATTTTTTATGTCATACAAAAATCTCTGCAAGTAAACTCCTATAAACCTGAAAATCATAATAAGCTTTAATCTCTTGGTAGGCCTCCTAGACCAAGATGATTTATTATTTCTCATTTCATAGAGGTAAAAGAAAAGTACAATGCTGACTGTCGCACATCTACTTTACTTTTGGATACTTCTTTAACCTTATTGGATAGGCAGTGAAAGGAATTAATTCGGTGATTGTTCTCAATCTTTTATCAACAGCTTAAAAGCACGTGGAGAATTTATCATGGTTATATTCATTCATAATTAGTTATTCAAATGCCATTGCTCGTCTATTAATCATCATCCTTTCGGAACATACATAATGCAGAGTAAGAACCACCACCTTGGCCTACAAATGGACTCTTCGCGTAGTCTGCAAGTGTATAATGTTGTCCTAGAGACAATCATATTTTAGGACGATTGTACTTAATCACATTGAATTTGTATGAGGTTTTACATTTAATATATATATATATATGTTACATTTGCATAATTAAATATTTAAATTTGCATAGTTGATAGAGTTCGCAAGGTATGTACGGATGGGCGGCATCCATTATTTGTCGGATCGTGAATATCTATGAATGAGTAGACGACGCTCATTATGTGTAGACCGCGGATAGTATGTTTGGGTAGGCGGCGCCCATTATTTGAATAATGTGCTCGAACATATGTTGATCTTGTTAGGTGACTAATACCCCGATAAAAGTTCCTCAAACTAAATTTAAGTCTCATTTGATGAATGACGTCACCATCTTAATTGACATGAAATCCAACCACTTCGTTTAAGAGTATTTACACCCCAGTGTTTGCTCTAGCTACGTGGCTATGGAGCCTTTTATAGGGAAATTGTTGTCACCATGCGAGGTTGTGACTGAACCTGCTATTTCTCTTTGACCTAGCATTAGAATAGTATGGCGACGTTGATTGGACAAGGTCTTATCAAACTAGGAGTTGCACTATGTGCAATCGGTTAAGAACCCATCAAATTTGGTTTCTTCAATCACCATCCCTAGCAGGGATTATAGCAACCAGAATGAAGATTCTAGCCTATCATGATTTATATCGTATAAATTCGCATTTTTCTGATGGGGTCGTTGAGTGTGTTAAAAATGATGGGAACTAAATAAAAGAAAGCCTTTTATTTAGTCGCTGAATGTGAAAGTTGTGAATTATGAAGTTAATTAAATTTAAATTAATTCCCACTTCATTTATATTATGTTTCATGAAGTTGTTGAGATGGCGAGGTTGTTATAAGATGAATACCAATGGATAGATAATTAACTTAAACTTTATTGATTGACACCATTGTTTGCATTTGGTGTTCATTGCTTGAGCATGTCTTGGACTAGCACGTACCACAAATTGTCTTGTATGTCTTCTTGCAAGTATTTCATGTTTGACATAAATACTTATACGAAATACGGGACTATTTGAATTACGCAATTTATTAGATATAGTTAAGCATGGTACAAAGTAGCATTGATGACATGAGAAGGTGAAAGCAATGTGGAGTAACATATCCATGGTCAAGTGCTAGGACTGCTGATATTATCTACTACAATATGTAGGTTGGTAAAGTCAGTGGGAGCGCTTGAGAGGGACGAGTTTTCCTATATGCAGAATTTTTGAAATACTTTCACAAACTCTCATGTAACGAAGATAACTAGATTAACTTGAAAATGTATATTTCTTAGAGAACATTGTTTGACAATGACATTTCAAATTAGGTCATGTTTCAGTCTTTATGTTTCGTATCAAGATTCATAGTGAATCTAAGTACGATAGAAGAGACACCTTCAAAGCTACTATTTTAGCTCGAGTATTTTAGAAGCTCCACGTCTAAGGATAACATCGTGCTCATAATGAGCAATTCTGTTAGGTCAAGCCACTAGGCAAGACGAAGCAGAATGAACATACTGATGATGGTTCTAAGTATACTCCGGTTGATCCTAAATGTGGACTTCAAAAAGAAAGAGAAATTTCAAAATGAACATTAGCTATATTGCGACCATAGTGATGCAATAATGGCTTTGTGGTAAAGTTTTAAATCTCAGAAAAGAAGCAATGGCTGCTTATTTCTCGGATTTATATGTTTGTGTATTGAGATTACAATGTCTATATACTATGGTAGTAATTCAGTATTTTATACTGATTTAGATTGAAAATAGTTTGAATGTTGTTTTCAATCGTTAACTACATCGCTTACATACTTGTTACGACGGTAGAGGATTACCTGCCATTTAATTTATTAGATGACGTAGAGGTAGACATCTTCAAGTAGATGTATTAGACGTATTTAATTCTACACATGACTTTCTCAAATCATAGACATATTACCTGGCTTAACAATCCATAATACCCAACGTCTTATGGTTTTATAAGCTTGGTAGATCTATGGTACGAAGATTGCAAAAGTTAAGTGAGTTAAATTACTTAACACCATTTGTTTTGAAACACATGGTTTGCGAATCTCATCTCAAAATAGATAATCAATGAATCCTTTCTAGGATGGGTGTAAACCAAAGAAATATTAGAAAATGCATACACAACTTTGACGCTCTTACTAGGGTAATTTTCTTAATTCATCATGTATGTATCTAATTCCTATAAGTTTGGACATCGATATCTCAAAGATATAAGTCTAAAACCTTTAAGGAGTACAAGGGTATGATGATGAGATAAAGAAAATGATTGTGGAAAGTATTATGACTCTTTGATTGGGTCAATGAGAATAATACATAGCCATGATATCTAGATTAATAAGGGAGACAACGAGCTCCAATTGACAATAGACTCAGCCAAACCTCATTAGACGTGGTTTGGGCCCATAATGGGTTCCATTGAAATGTAGTAGTTGAACTATGTTAGACATGGTTAGACCTATATGACTTTGCTACACATATTAGTTTATTTGGAAGTACGTGCGTATAAATATCAATATATGTTCTGTATAATTTTCCTACTAGGTAATTTTAGAGACACTATAATAGTTATAGAATGAGTTGTCATTGCATGTCTTTGATATGGAGTTGCTCCATTAATGCAAATTGATAACTCATTGATAAATGGGATTTCGAATTGAAAGGTGTTATTATTTGTGGGATATCCTCAATGTAGTGAGAAGATATCATTTCTATCTTCGTAAAGGAACAAACGATCAATTGTTCTTAAATAGGCAATATTCCTAGAAGACACTGTAGTCTATAAGGAATAAGATCGATAAAAGGATAGAACCTGAAATAGTTTTAAAGCCACAAATTTTGTCACTGGGGCTGATGACTTGTCGATTGATCACGACAAAGATTCACTGGAAGAGCCGAAAATGCATTGGCTAGTGGGAGCTCTGTTAGGAACTTTGTATTTAAATTTTGATGAGAACAACTGGTGATTGTATTGTAAGATAAGTAGACCTCTAACCATTTGAAAGTTGTAATTTTAGAATAGGGTTAGGCTGGCATCCTGAAAGTTCTATCAGACCGTCATTAGAATGTTTAGTCCAGTATCGTCCTGAAGAGAAGATTAGAACAAGGATGAAGGCTGAATTTTCAAGGATGGCATTCTGAAGGTATCAGACTGATTCTAAGATATTGCTCGATCTGATCATTATATAGTCAGTCTGAAAAGACTTGCCTAGTTTTGGTTTACAGATCATGGCACAGAATAAATCATCAGACTAAGTCGAACTGAGTGATTATATCCGTTGAGCAATTCTCAATCTTACAAATGAGTTGAACAAAAATCCAAAAAGGTCACTTTCAAGTGGTTGGAAGTTGGCATGGGTCAGTGAGTCAACCTAAGACAAAGATGTCACTTTCATGGTGGTTGAACTGATCACGTGAAACCAACATAGGTCCAAAAACGTCCATTTCCAAGTGCAACGGATACAATTCAAACGGATAAATTTTTGCACTATAAAAGGGGGACGTATCTCTTATTTGAAGACAACTGGTTCACTAAGAAAAATACTTTCAAGAGAAATTCAAACTTTCATCTACTACCTCTCAAGAAAGTTCAGAATCAGTCAAGTTCTACAAGTGTATTCGGCTTATCCCAGGTCATAGACCAACACTGTTTGCGTGAGCAAACCAAAACAAAACAACACAAGCCGGGCAAGTTCAGATTCAAGAAGGAGTTATTGATCTGATTTGCAGCTGGCTGGAAGTATTTGCTCGTGGAATCATGCAAAGAATTATGCCAGAAGGAGTTGGAAGTACTTGTTCGTTGACTCGACAAGGAATTAAGCTCAAACATATGAATTGCTAAGTATCTTATTTGTAAGGAAACTCAAACTGATATTAGTGAATTCTAATCCTTGCGAGGGCGAAGTGGATTAGTTGGAAATTATGCCATTCTTGACACCAGTATAAACCTTGTGTTTGTGTGTTTACTTTTCAACCTATTTACTTACACTGAAGTTTGCTAACTGTTTAGGCTTTCTCAATTTCTTGTCAATCTTGACAATTGGAAGATAAAGAGTATGACAAAATTGTCCTGCTAAATACAATTATTTCCGCTGCACAACTCATCACTCTGATACACACCAAGTATACTGATCTGATACTAAGATCGATAGAAGTCAAAAAGGGATAAAGTTCTAAAAGTCTATTCACCCCCCGCCCCCTCTTTAGAATTTTACCCCTGTTGCCTATGGGACCAACAAGCTCATTACTTGGTAATGTGCCTTAGTTAGTGGGATCATTGTGGGAGATATCTCTTTATAATGAGGCCTTCTCCGAGGATCGATTGTGCAATTTATATAATCGCACTTCTCCCTTTCATGGTCACATACGAAGTGATACATGTGTATTCCCATAAAATTGGTTAGACCAATGCATGAGAACTTCATCACAAAAGGATATATAAAATTCAAACGCAGATGAACGAAGTCGGTAGATTGTGCATGTTTGATCGTGAATAGATTTGATAGTTCGAATCAGCTTGGAGGATCACGACAACATGATCATCCCCACTAGGATGAATCTATGACCTACACTAAGACGATATTTGATATCAACTTAGAGAGGTGGCTTGTAGCCATAAAATCTTGAAGATGGACTGGATATATTATTCGAGTTTAGAACTTGATTAAGCTTGTTGGTATTAGATACATTTGATGCGAATAAGTTTTCTGAAAGAAACTTATATCGACAACTAGGTTACACTTGTAATGGTAGAACAGTGGAAAAATAATATATAGTCATGATAGAGGCATCAACTATAAGTTTTGTCTTCTATTATTAAAGATCAAGTCCATTAAGATTTTACTTGGTTTAGCTGCATATTGTAAGTGTGTAATTTGTTTTGAATGAATGATACAACTCTCTAAACATAAAATTTACGAGTAAAGTGTGTTTGACACAGTTGTAAGATTCAATACAAATCATGTCCAAATATGCGGGCGTATTAATTCCATTGTGGACTTATGCAAGCCTCTAGGAGTTTGAATATTTGCTTTTAAGAATTGGTCGAAGAATTTGACTTGTTCAAAGGTAAATGAAGATTCCTGCACTCTTTGAGAGATATGTGAGAATTTCATATCTTCATGATTATAATATGTGCTTGACACATAAATCATGAGAAATGAATTTCACATATCCAGTCAAATAAAGTATGAGTTAAATCAAAACTTTCATTGTGAAAGTATTGAGAGTTATGTAATATCTTTCAATCAGGATATGATTGGATAGTTTATGAGGGATTTATTGTTCCTGTTTTTTAGTTTTAAATATTTGCTCGCAAATGCAATAATCTTGAAGTAAAATTCTTCATCTCCCAAGGTCGATCTCTCGAGAACTCGTGGTGTATATAATTTGTATGATTGCTATTATTATACTTTTAACTAAACAAATAATCAAATGCAAATTGTTGATTGTAGCTTCTAAATTACTTAATAAATAAATAACAAAAATTAAATTTATCTTGCTTTTCTAATGAAGTAAACTATTAATGAAATAAGTATGGTGGTTTCGCTTCACTTGTTCCTTCAACTATCAATCAAATGCATGGTAATTCTAATGGACATGGTTTCCACGGTTAACCGATTCACAAAAGTATAGTTTAAATCCTACACTCAGAATAAACCTTTAAACAACTAAATAATTAAACCATGGTCGGATCAATTACTTTAGTCAAAACAACTCCTAAGAATTCCCTGGTCATTACAGATCCACTACGCACGATCGCACAGCTTCTCACAAACACTAGTTTACCCAAAGCTCCTAAATCCTACACAATCATAGTAATCTAGTACTTATGAATTGAATAAAATCAACTATAGTGGCGGGCCCTCCATCTATTAGCATCAACGTCTCAATTATTATCATTACCACAAAGTAGAAACCAATTCTACCATGCATTGAATATCCATAAACATTTAATTAAATAGTCATAACGAACAAGATCCGCTCAACCCCCATACTTGGGAGTTTAGCTACACATAATCAATGATTCAAACAAATGCTACACGTAATTCAAATTCATACCTAAAGTAGTAAATTCTAACGAATCTCTAAAAAGTAGAACAAGAAAACCTCTTGAGATGAGTATCCTTCGTAGTAGGCTAATTGCTCCAATCTCCATTGATTCCTTTGTTCCGATTGCTTCCTTAGCTTTTCCTTCGATCTCTTGGTGTTTTTCTCCAATATTCTTCCTTCTCCAAGAGCCAAAAATCCGTTCATGTTCTTGTGTGTGTGTGTGTGTGTGTGTGTGTGTGTGTGAAACCTCATTATTTCTTTTTTATACCCTAGGTCATCGCCAGAAAATTAGCTTTGAAAATAGCGGACCGCATTCCAGTATAACAGGCTGAACGCATTCAGCCAAAACATAAAATTCTCTGTATAATTTTAATGAAGGGGGACCGCATTCAAGTTCTCTTCCTGAATGCGTTCAGGCTGTTTTCCGATATTTTCCCTTTTCGATACAATCCAAATTAACTGAACTATTAATAAGGTAATTGTTATAGATTCAACAACCTAAGTCTTGTACTATGTTGCTAAAAGTTCTTTTATGAACAGAGGTAGTTCCAAGTGTTAGTAATTGAATTTGGATATTGCAATTATACTAGTGCCGATTGGATATGCTAAGGAACCAAGATCTTACGAGATTAGCAGTGATCTACTGAGACTCTATCATTTGATTAGATGCCAATAATAGATGATGGCATAAAAATAGAGCGATTTCTCCTTGAGAAAATTTTGACTGATTATTTCACTAAACCTTGTCTTTAGAGAGACAAGTTAGCCATTTCAAGAATCTAAGTGTTAGATACGAGCTAGTGATTGACTCTGGGCCAAGTGGGAGATTGTTAGTATAATGTCCTGAAGACAATCATATTTAAGGACGATGGTACTTGATCATTGAGTTTGTATGAGGTTTTACATTTAATATATAAATGTTAAATTTGCATAATTAAATATGTTGTCTGATTGTCTGTTATTATTTATGCTTATGTTCCCATGAGTGTATTGTAGTTACCAAGTGTGTGAGAACCTGGGTAACAAAGCATAGCTCGTAAACTGGCCCCGATTAAGGATTATCAATAATATGATATAAATCAGTATGCGGTCTGCATCACTTCCTTAGAGGAAATAGTACGCCTCACTACTATAAGCATTTGGCTTGTGATGGAAGCATAGATACTTTTAGAGAAGTATTAGTATACTCACTGAGAAATCGTTAGGTAGATTCTATTTTTGTGTCTGCGGAAGTATCGGTTTACATGGTAATGTAATAGTCCTTCAACTTAATCGTTAGGTAGACATCGGCAGATGCATGATATATTCGGAGTGGCTTCGAATATGATCTTTTGAAGGTCAACTGGTTAATAAGATAATATGATTAAGTTAAAAGGTAGACATATGATCGAGCCCTGAAGTTAATTGAGTGTTCTTCGAATGAAAGGACCGTATCATTATGAGCTTTACTTTACTAGGCTAAGGTTTGCTAATCCTTCCAAACGAACCTTAGTATTGATATTGTTTAGATTAAGCAGTTTAGGAGTTTTATCCGAACCGTAATTTGACTAGTGGTCAATACTCAAGTGCCTATGGATCACACTACATGTTTGCACACTCATGACTAAAAGGTTGGTGGTGAAATTAATTAATTGATAAGATTATTTTTTTATTAATTAAGTTAAATAAATGATAGGATCAATTTATTTAATATTTATTTTATTGAAATAATTTCTATGAGATTGAAACAATTTAATTAGTTGAATTAGAATCATTAATTAAGTGCATTTGTAATAGAAAAAGTGCGATTGGGCGGAATGATCTAACAATTGGATTGCTAAATAATTAGACAAGGCCAAAACAAGAAACAAAATAAATGGACCATCATGATGATGGCCCAAGTAAAACTCACGCTCACTATGTGCTAGTGTGTGCAGTCACGTGAATATGTTCAAGTGTGTGCAGTCATGTGATATGGGTTTTATATAGGGTGGGATTTGGTTTATTATTGTTTCTTTATTTTGTCTTAATTAATTATAGTAATTAATTAAGAGTTTGATTCTTTACCTTCTTCTATTGACTAGGTCACTAAGTTAGAAACCAAATCAAATCAAACATACCAAATTTTCGCCCGTAGGCAGAGTATGAGGAGGATAGGATGTACGCAGTCATACCCGTGAGGATAACCGTAGAGACCCCCGGTTCAAATCGAGTAGCATAGATTTCAAATTTCGCGAAAACGTGAAGCGAAAAGATGGTGCTCAATGTTGATTAGTGATGTACATTGCGACTGTTTTAAAATATAATACATCGGATATAAATGGGCTTACTTTCATATGAAAAGATGTTGAAGGAATTTCACTATAAGAAAAAGTTGCGATAATAATGATATCAAATGTACTTTAGTTATTTAAAGACGAATTTAAATGTTAACCCAAACATATTCCAGTTTGCTATGTGAAAAGGTAGGCCTTGGCCTGATTATTTAAATGACTTCTTACTGCATTTATAAAATTCGTGCAACCAGTCCTTACATGATAGAGGATAAAACATCGTCCCTAAACACATGAAAGAGAGATGAAACCAATTGTCAAGTTGAGGGATTCAAATTACAAACATGTAAATATTGTGTACTTAACCAATCTATCATCGCTAATGAAGTCTAATTTAACTAATGAAAGTTGAGACTCAAAGATTCTCATTATAAGAAGTCTCGGGTCCTGAAGTTCAATTATTGCAAGCGTAGTTTAATTTTCTAAACTTTCTTCAATTTCATGTGAATGGAGCACCCTTTGTTATCCTCCGGATGGAGCCTTCGATTGTCGAATTGTGCTAGAGTGATATATGAATTGATGTAATACGATATAA
>JAYMSG010000108.1:0-13133 GCA_036897925.1 Aragoa abietina | reverse complement strand
ACACCCTTCGGGTGTAACCCCCGAACAAACAGTCTTAATTAGGGTTTAGGGTATAAGATAGGACGCCCTATGTTATACCCTAAGCCCTAATTAAGGGTTCGTTTCGTAAAATGAATGCATAATCTATATTAGATATCTATACCCTAAGTGAATTTCATGAACCCTTAAATTGAACATGAACAAGCGTACACCTGAATAATCTCTGAACAAACGGTTTTAATGATCAATTTTGATTGTCGCGTTAAGATATGTAAAATTTTCGAAGTAAAAATGTGCCATATTATATCTTACGTAAGTCAGATAATATATTAAAACATTCAGTTTCATAACTATATTAAGTTTAGGATTACATGATAAAACTAACGTATTAAAATGGACAACATTGTTATTAAAAACACGTGTTAATATCGAAAATTTAGAACCACTTTAAAATTTCGAACTTCAATGTTAGAATATATCTACAGGTTATAACAACCATTTATCACATTAAAACATACACTGTGGTTTCCTTCATCGTGAGTAATTATTTTAATTCGTCCATGAACAAATTTGCCCATTGATTTTTTAATATTTTTTTCTTGTCGTTTATGGGTGGAATTGTCCACGAATGCCGACAGAACTTGAGCTCTGTCGTTAATGGCAGCAAAAGAAGAAGTAGAAATCTTGTTTTTCTTTAGCGTGCTTTTCAGATTAACAGAACCGCGTTTGATCATGAAAGATGCTGAATTGATTTTTTCAAAAAATTAAATAAAATGATTTTATCCAAAATTTTTGCTCAATTCGAATTGATTTTGAATCAAGTCCAAGCATCTAGCTCTACCCTCTCTCTACAATAATAATATACCCACTCCATTTCTTGGTTGTCTTAGAACTCCAGTCCATCCATCTTCTCTCGACCTATTATTGATTAATAACCTAGACTAGACTAGAGAGACGGACATTTTAGAAATTTCTTTGCATTGAGTTTGTGCAAGTTTATAGTTTTGGGGGGTCGGGGTTTCTGATGCGCCACAAGTAGTAGATCGGTGGCTATGGAGGATGTTTTTTGCGGGGAGGGGATTTCCGGCGACAATGCGCCGGCTGCTACGCCTGTGTTCGTGTCTTCGTCCGGTGGCAAGGGCCCACGTCGGAGGCCTTCCTTACGGCCGAGCCTCGACTCCGATGAGTTTATGAACTTGCTTCACGGCTCGGATCCGGTCAAGCTCGAGCTCAACAGGCTCGAGAATGAAGTCAGAGGTCAGGATCCACTCATCTCAACATACATACATACTGTTTCTCTTACGATCATTACATTACCCGTAGTATATTTTCTAGTGTTTTGCTTGACACCTTGATTGGTTTTGCAGATAAGGATAGGGAATTGGGGGAAGCACAATCTCAGATCAGGGCTTTGAAGTTATCCGAGAGGCTACGGGAGAAAGCTGTTGAAGAGGTTCCATTCCGTCATCTTTAACTCTACCTTTTTCAATGCATTGCTTGCTTACTCATTCATGTTGGTCTAGACTAACTCATCCAATATTTAATGTTCACACTCTGAGCCTTTCCTTAGTGGTCTCAGCAGCATTTGTTTGTTATTTTTGCTATACTCCACTCCACTCTTGGGTGATACATGTTTTCTATGGATGGATCATCTAAAAAATATGTATGTCCTTCAGCAAAAAATAAAATGTTTTTGTTGACCTCTTTCACACACAAAATGACTCGTCTTAATGGACTAAGAACTCCTAGTTATGGTATTCAAGAGTATTGAGGTTTCCGATTGCATAATTGCATGCATGTATGTCCTTCGCTGCCGGATGTACATTTAGTCCCATTAATAATCTCCCAACTGTCCATATCGTAACAACTTACCATTGTTTATCTAATATAAGAATATCCACTTGGTATTTGTTCTAAGTATTTAATCCTTGCTTCTCTCTATGAGCCTTTGCGTTTGCTAATGGAGAGAAGCTATGACTATGAATAAGTGAAACCTGAGATTGCTCATTTTGCTTCAGCTCACTGAAGAGTTGTCAAAGGTCGAGGAAAAGCTCAAATTAACAGAGTCGCTTCTACAGAGCAAGGTACTATCAGGATCACCACCCCCCCTCCCGTCACGAACTCTTCCTTTGTGGGTTTCTATACTTCTGAGAAGATATATGATTTATTTGTTTAAAATTCCCTGGCAGAATCTTGAAATTAAGAGAATTAATGATGAAAAGAAGGCCTCTATGGCAGCCCAATTTGCAGCAGAAGCTACTCTCCGGCGAGTTCATGCTGCCCAAAAGGATGATGACATGCCTCCAATTGAAGCAATCCTGGCTCCTTTGGAAGCTGAGCTCAAGCTTGCACGACAGGAGGTTTCAACTTTGTACTTAAATTGGGGTTACCTTTAGGCGCTTGCACATTCAGTGAAACACGTTATTTGTTAGCGGATCATTGCTTGAGTGCGTGTTTGCTTTTGCTACCAGATTGCAAAGCTACAGGATGACAACAAAGCGCTGGACCGGCTCACCAAGTCAAAAGAGGCTGCTCTACTAGAAGTCGAGAGAACTGTGCAGGTTGCTCTAGCAAAGGCTTCTATGGTGGATGATTTGCAAAACAAGAACCAAGAATTGATGAAGCAGATTGAGATTTGCCAGGTAACACAATGTTGCTTCCAGGTTTGTTTTTAAACGATCTCCATTATTTTCCCCAGCTTTCTACAGTTAACAGTTTTCTTTTATACTCCCAGGAAGAGAATAAGATATTGGATAAAATGCATCGGCAAAAGGTTGCGGAGGTGGAAAAGCTGACCCAAACAGTGCGCGAGCTTGAAGAGGCTGTGCTTGCTGGTGGTGCTGCTGCCAATGCTGTACGTGATTACCAGCGGAAAGTTCAGGAGATGAATGTAACATTCTTTGAACTTGAGACGTTTTAGTTTTCATATAAAAATTGTGGCTACTAGTGGTACAATGAGACTCTAATTGGATACATCTTGGTGGAAATCAAGAAGGAATTATTATTTTTTGGGTTATCTTCTATTACTCCCTCCTATTCTTTTTATTTGGCTTTTTAGCATTTTAAACGTTTTCAAAATATTGACCTGTTTAAATGTTTTAGATCTAAGATCTAATCTCTCTTTTCTACCCCTCACTAAATACGTAAAGAGCTTGGTCAATTCCTCTCTTTATAGAATGATCCCCTTAATTATCTCAGCTTGTTGATCACATCATGATTAGATAACTATGATTTCTTTGATAATGTATGATGTATTAATAAATGAGGGCAAAATGGTCCCAAAATGACTCCTTAAGGGAGTAAGAAAATGCTAAAAATTAAAATTCAAAGAATAGGAGGGAGTATTGATTCTTTAGAATATCGAAATTTGCTGTTTATATTTTAATATGATTCTAGTTTATTCTCTTTCCTAGTGTAAGTATATTCCTTAGTCTATGATAGAGGCTAATAGCTTAATAGGTGAAGTTTCTCATTGAATAATTTCAATCGTATATTGATATTCCTTAGTCTTCAAAATTCCTACTTGTTCTCTATTTTTTTCCATCTTCTTAATAATAAAAAGAGCTTATGCTCCCAGATGTATATAACAAAAAGGAGTCATGGGGTTTTGTAAGAATCCATGAACCGATACAGCAAAGGGCCTAGAAAAAGAGCAAGGAAAGGTCCCTTGCTTCTTCTACTACCTATCCAACTGTGGAAATTGCTGTTCCACAAAATCAGAACTATGCAAAGTTCTATCTCTGTCATACAGTGACCCATAGCAAGAGGTTACCATAAACACTTGTTCTCTATCAATTAGTATAGAACCAGGTTTTCGTTCACAATTCCGCTTGCACACAAAATTGTTCCTGATCACTTGTTCTTGATCTTCCAAGGTTTGCAGGTTCTTCACGAAATTCGCTGCGAATATACGTTCTTTCTCGTGTTCAATTGTACTGAAATTCCCAAATTTCTGCTACTCCTATTTCTCCTCTGGGAAAAAAGAAAAGAAAACCACACCATTCAGTTAGAATTACTCTGTAGTCAGGATTCTGATTTCTTGAACGAAAAGGGAAAAAAAGAAACAAGAATCAGAAGCCCCATCCCCAAGTCATCAGTCCTGTTCCTTTCACTGGCCGTCGAACCCAGGTTCTGCCCCCCTTCCATGTTTCTTGTTACTCCATTTCATGAATCAATCGTCACTATTTCATCACCGAAATCCGAGATCCCACCGCCATTCATCGTGTTGCCTTGTTTTCTATTCTAAAGTAAATCTGCAGTGTCGTTTGCGAGTTTCTAACGACCTTCAGAAACTGAAGATTTAACTGACGTATAATCCGGATCCATCCACACCTCTCTCCTTCACGTCACCATCGATTAAACTCCGGTGTTTTTCATTGAGTTTGATAAATCAGTTCGAAGTTCGAACTCAAAGGGCTCTGGTGAGGATTTCTGGAGATTAAAGGCAGTGACCTTTTTCTTGGTCGACTTTACTGACTTTGGGCTTGAGTTGTGATTTGGAAATTGGATTAGGCTCTCGAATATTAGGGTCAGAGACCTAGCTGTTATTGAGTCCATCAGTTCTGACCAAGTTTCTGTTTGGACCCTTATCTGAATTGGTTTAACGGACAGTCAACAACAGTTTTCCCAATTTTCGAAATTCGCCGTTACACATGGGTTATTTGACCAATTTCGATACTAGTAGAAACCTGAGTTGATGTCCAGAAGAAAGAATAGCCTTTCCAATGAGCTAGTAGATGAATTTTATGAAGTTGCGAACAGTTGTATTCCACTTCCATTGTATCCGGATGAAATAATTCATTTACTTGGTTAATGGAATCTCCTTAGAAAAATGCCGCAGCCACATGCCGAATCAATTCAAAATACTCTCTCCACTTGAGAAGACATTAGTTGCAATATTTTCGATGATGAGGCAAGATTAGGAGTAGCTTCTTACATCAATGAGATAATTATAATCACTGCTCCAGATGCTCTATATGAAGATGACATTATGAAGATGTGTTTCAATTAAATATTTCATGTTTCAAGAGTATGTAAGATACTTTTGGTACATCGCATTATAAGAAAGTCGCTATTCTTGAGACTACGGCTAATTGCTGCTACTTGTTAACTGTGCTGGATTTAGATTGTGATCAAATGGTTGTTGAGATGTTTCAACGCTTTCTCAGAGGTACTAGAAATTATCATGGAGAAGTCGTGTTTGAGTACGTGGAAAGGATTATTATGATTGGAATTTTGGAAGAAAGTGGAGAAGAAAGATTGCAAAATCTGTTTAGTCCACTTTTGTCTGTTTTGAAGGGAAATAGTGATCCCACTTCCAAGATGCTAGCTGAAGTAGTTATCTAAAACTGTGGGGAATTGCTTGAGCCATATCTAATTGAGGAAACACCATATGCTAATGAACTTGAAGTTAGTGTTACGGTTGAACTGGTTGAAGGTTCTATTGCACGTGATGATGTATGGGATGGTGTTAAAGGACCTATGTTTCTTTTGGTTGAGGAGTCTGATCCACAAGTGGAAGATCTCATTATTGATAATTCTCGAGACATTTTGGCTGATTCAAATTGTTCCCAGACCTCAAAGTTCATGATTGATACCCCAGTTCCTTTATGATCGGAGTGGCCTTTCTTTGGGTAAAGCCCATGCCAGTGAGTTAGAATTACAAGATGATGGAGATATCTCAGGGAATAATGCACAACATGCCACGTTAGATGAGAATTGTGAGAAAGTTCAATTTGGTCGGTTCTAACTCTTTGGAATTTGATTTCGTTATGCCTTCTTATCCAGTAGCCATGTCTAAGGTTCACTTTTTTGATTTTTGTTTTCAAAGATCCCAAAAGACGAAAGTTAAACTGGAGGCAAAAAGAAAAAAAGTTTAAAGCTTGTGCAACACAAGCTATTCATTTTGTTGATGACTACATTCTGCATTACCTACTTCACTGGAAGGATCATCTAGAGTTGGGATATGCCTCAGCTCGTGGTGTCAAGTTTCAATCCTGTTTGGTTCATTGGAAGGGTCAAATCTGAGTTTATACAACTTTACCTTGTTGGATGGAAAGGTCGTCCAAATTCAGAGAGATTGATGGAGACTACTATCAAACTTCACAAATTCAGTTGCTGATCATATCCCTACAAATACGCAGGAGCTCGTGTTTTCCAAGCTGGGGAGAATGATGGAAATCAAGAAAGAATTATTTGTATTTAGTACAATATTAAGTATTTTGGGTTACTTCCTATTATAGATTATTTAGCATTTCGATATTTGGTAGTTATATCTTATAAGGATTCTAGTTTATTCTACTTGATAGTTTAAGTATGTTTCTTAGCCTATAATTAGAGGCTAATAGCTGGAGTTTTATAACTTTTCATTTAATAATTACAATTATATATTTATATTTTGCTTTGCCTTCCATATTCTCTTGTTGGTTCATTGTGTGTTTGATTTTTTTTCCTTTCTTTTCTTTTTCAAAATTCCTACTTGTTCTCTATCGCATCTACTTTGTCTCTTTATAGGAGGAACGTAAAACTCTTGATAGAGAGCTTGCTCGAGCCAAAGTGACGGCGAATAGGGTGGCAACTGTAGTAGCTAATGAGTGGAAAGATGCAAATGATAAAGTAATGCCTGTTAAGCAATGGTTAGAAGAGAGAAGGTTTTTGCAGGTTTGTGTGTTTCCTATGACTTGTCACTTTTTTGCGCCCATGATTTGAAAGTTCACAATTAGACTAGTTCCTTCTACTAATGCAAATTATTGTTTTAGGGAGAAATGCAGCAATTAAAGGATAAGCTTGCTATAACAGAACGAACTGCAAAATCTGAAGCTCAGTTGAAGGTAATGGGCTTTTTATCATGCTAAAATGATTGCAACTGTGTTTTTACTAGGATATAAGAGAAGCTCTCAATTTTTCTTTTTGTCAGGAAAAATACCAACTACGGCTCAAGGTTCTTGAAGAAACCTTAAGATCACCAGGCTCTGCTGCTCGCAACACACCAGATGGAAGAAGCTCAAGCAATGGTTCATCACGTCGCCAATCTCTTGGCGGTGCTGAAAATATTTCCAAACTTACTTCTAATGGATTTTTACCGAAGAGGTCACCATCGTTTCAGCTGCGGTCTTCTAGTAGTAGTACAGTGTTGAAACATGCAAAAGGAACATCAAAGTCCTTTGATGGTGGCTCAAGATCTTTGGACAGGAGTAAAGTTCTCTTAAATGGATTAGGGCCAAATTTTAAGCAAAGCCAGTCCTGTGATGGAACTAAGGAAACTGAGACACCAAATAGTTCCTGGAAAGGAAATCAAGAAGAAAAAGCCAGTGATCTTCAAGTAGCTGATAGAGAGGATATAGTACCAGGGTTGTTGTATGATCTCTTACAAAAAGAGGTTGTTGCCTTGAGGAAAGCTGGCCATGAAAAGGATCAGAGCCTCAAAGACAAAGATGATGCTATTGAGGTTGGTCTCTTATTTGTGTTAGATGCTCACTTGATTAGTTTCTTACCAGTGTTATAGTATGTTCAGCTCATCTCTATTGAATACATATTTCAGTCGCATATACTTGCTTTGTTTTGAAACTAGATGCTAGCAAAGAAGGTTGAAACATTAACTAAAGCCATGGAAGTTGAGGCTAAAAAGATGAGAAGAGAAGTGGCTGCTATGGAGAAGGAGGTGGCTGCCATGCGTGTGGACAAAGAACAGGACAATAGAGCAAAGCGACTTGGGAATGCCAGGAGTTCAGTCAATAGTTCTCAGTTGCTTCCTGGGAGGTATGCCTGATCTCCACAAAACGTTGGCTAGTCAGTCTATCTTGTTGCTATCATTTGATTTTCTTTCAGGAGTGATCTATATATGATTTCTGTAAAGTAACCTGAATGAGATTGTTCCGTTGACAGAAGCAACTGTCTTTTCGGAAAGTTCTCATGCTGTACAACTGTCATCGTGAATGGTCTGGTTATATGGGCTAAAATGCAAAACTGTAATCTAACTAACTGCACTTCTTCCATTAACTTGTTTCACTTCTAGTCTACAAGAAGTCCCTTTCTACAGCCCCAGCTTTTAAATGTTGTTTCTGAAGTGGGCTCCAAATTTTTGGTAACCTCAATGGCTTGTTCTCTTAACCTGATATTTACACGAGTCAATAAAAAGTGTCTTCTCGTGTTGTACAGAGTTTACTGTTTGTTGTCGGAGTTTTTCAACCTTCAGACACAACGAAAGGTTCAGATTACTGAGGGGCTATTCATCCCTTTTATGTGCTCATGGTTTAAAATAGTATGAATAATCGATAAGAGCAGTGCCATTCTGAAAATTGCATAATTGTAAGCAAGCATGCTGTCTCAACTTTATGGCATGCCTATGTTCTATGATGGCATTATATAGTAATTGTACTTCCTATTTGTCCAGAGACAAATGCTTAGATGATATTGTGGAAGTTACAATTGGTATAATGGTACCAACCAGGTTTTAGTAACTATTTCTACATCTTTGATTAGTGCTAAAAACTATTTGCTTTTGACTTTCTTTTCTTCTGTAAATTTTTGCCTTTCTTAAAGATTCATTTCGTAGTTAATCTGGCAAATATCTGTATCAATGAAGTTCAAAGTTGTATAAATGATACCACTCCGCCCCCAATGGATTGTATTCATTTGCCTTTTTGGACATTTCAAATAATTATTTTTCATCAAAATAATAATGTTTTTTACTATAATCAATTTACATCATTATTATTTTACTTATTCTTTTCATAAAAAATTATTCACCAAATTTTTTTATTCATTCTTTCTATTTTTATTTATTTTTTGAATTATTTCCTCCGAATAGTGAACGTATATAATTCATTGGGACGGAGTGGTACTATGTTTACCACGAGTACTCAGAAGGATGCCAGAGTTTGTGTTGTTTCTGGATGGAATTTTAAACGATGTTGCATCTCTTATATATACTGGTATTTTAACTGTGGACATTTCTTTTCGCTCTCTAATCAGTATCCAAACTTCCTGTTACTTGTTAACTTTGAGCTCTTCTATTTTATTCACGACTATAATTTCTCCCAAAACCTTTATAATATATGAAGTTTTTGCATATTTTAGCGATTCACTGTGGCATATGAAACAACATAAACTTTTTAACACTCTATTGTTGTAACTCTTCTATTCAAGAGGACGATAAGTTGACAGTGATGTTATACATAAGTTATCAAGTAGATCTACACCTATATATATGACAAAGGGAGTTCAAAGGGGTTTGTGAGATCCCTTGAGCTCAAATACAAAGATCCATCCAGGCCACTTACAGTGCCAGCATAAAGCTTTACAGGCCAATATTCCCACCCAAATCTTCCTAGTACAAAATCTAGTGGATTGAGTTTTACACTTACAGACATACCAATTGACAATTGACACTGGAACAGTTAAAGTAGTAGCTATGCTATAAATTTCTGAACCTGACTTCTCAAAATTATTTTTAAACCTAGTAAAAGCACTGAGGCCCGAGATACAAAACAGGCCTGGTTCTTCATTGCCTGAACTGATATGGCTTTGGGTGAATGTACTGCCTTCATCTTCCAAAGATAGCAGGGCGCACCAGTTGACAGTAGATGAGCAAAAAGGCTCCTTGGCTCCAAACCAAATCGCAAAAGCAAGTTAGTAAGTAAAGTTAGATAGTCAGTAGTTAGGCAGTGCACCAGAAGGCTCAGAGAAATCAAATATCACCAGTTAAGGAGAGAAGGGGCCTGAAAGGGAGAGTTTACTAACAGGACCAAATTCTCTCCTTTACCATCTAACTTTGCTGAATAGAGCATAGAGGAGAGGCTTTGCTTGCTCACAGGCTTTGTTTGCTTAACTTGTGCATAATTTCTTGGACAGTTCAACAGTAATTTTTGGTTCAGTTCATAGAGATGCCTTAATCCCGTTGTTAGACAGTATTATTAAGGATGTGTTCTCACGTTAAGTTTGAAAATAGTTTAACTCAATTTGGAGGTTGTTTCTCTTTTCATCGGACAGTCTTAAGTGTGTTGGCTTGTTTTAGTGCTTCACTCTCTTGAGTCCATCTACCGATTATGAATGCACTGAATGTTGATATTCTGGCATTTAATGTTGATGTTTAAGCAGGCAGAGTTATCGGAACATCCAATGATATCATTCGCCCTTATTTATGTCTCAGATGCAGCAGCTTGAAGTCTATTAGATGTTAATTTTTTTACTTGAAGCTTTTTGTGTACTGATATTTTGTCTTGAACCTTTTAAAAAATATTTTTAACTTAGCCAATGTTACTCTGCAGGACCATAACAAGAAGTGGGTCAATGCGCGGCACACTATAACAAGGGGCGGTGTTGAGAAGTTATTCTCCATAAATTGTACTGTTCTTTTCATCATTTTCATTTTCTAAATATACCCTTCACTGTTGTTTGTATAACCGTAACAAGCATGCCAATAGCTCTGTGATTGTGACTACAAAGAAAATATGCTGAAAAAGGTGAAATCTGGTGGAAGGTGTGCCTCTGACTTAGACTATGATCACTCTGCTTAGAAATAGTGACGAAATGAGGATATCAAAGTTGAGCTAATTAACCTTTTGGCAGAAATATTCAGGTGGTGGTTACATGTGTTGTATAGGTTGTTGGCATATCGATTGCCCTCCTTTTCCTTCACTGCTTGCAGTCTCTATTTGTAACCTGCATTTAGTGTGACTGTTACTTGTTAAGGATCCATATCCTCGCTGCTTGTTAAAGATCAGATTGCTCTTATCCTCTATTTAGAAGTTAGGCAAGTGGTGTTTGAGATGTAAGACAAACTATTTACTAGAATTCATTGCTGTGGTGAGACTAGAGAATTCCCTGTTATGGTTTTTCAAGTGCTCCTTTCTGTATTTGATCGATTAAATCACACAATTAGTCTCAACATATGGCCAAAATTCCGTGCTTTTCCTGATCTATATGAAAAAAGTGGGTTTCCAGCATCTGACTGGACAAGGCTATTGATTACGGGTTCAATTCATTAATTCATTTCTTCACCGATTCCTCCATGAACCACATTTCGTATTCACCCTTCCTTGCCACCACCTCCACCCTGCCACCACCTCTCACAGCACCAGAATCTATGCCGCCTTTAAAGCCTGCCTCCACCAAAGGGCTACGACTGCCAACTGAAGCTGAACCAGAAATTGTTCTGGTGAGGGTTAAGAGAATTTTACTGCCGGAAATGTACTTGCCGCTCCTGTGCATTTTCCTGTTGAGAATTGCCGGGATATTCTCCTCTTCAATCGCGATGCCATGTACATTTTTCTTATTTCTTTCTTTATGTTTGTTGATTTTCCGAAAGATATATTGGAATGAATATGACAAAAAATGTGTGAGAGTATTGGAATTGGCATTGGGAATGGGGAAGGGGAAGGAAGAGAGGGGATAAAGTAATATGCGTATGCTAGTATATCTCACACACGGCTTTAATTGAGATGTCAAAAAGCAAGACTTAATTATTTACAAATTTTAACTCATAATGTATTTTTCAGTATTAATTTAGGAGTTAATTTTTTTTCATATTAGTCTCCTTTCTCGATTTTTTCTTTCCCGTTATGCGAAAAGATACGTTGTCTTACTGTAATAACCCAATTCAAAACTCATATTGTATATTTTTCGATCGAGGGAACAAGTTGAATTCAACGAAATAGCTCGGAATACGTGGATTAGTTGAGTTCTTGAGACATTGGTTGTGATTTTCGGTGCATTGATTGAGATTCAGGAGGTATTAATTGTGACTTTCGATGAACTGGTTGGGTTTTTTCTATGATTGGTTTGAAAATTTATGGGAATGTATAAATATAGATGAGTATTGGTTGGATTTTCAGTGTATTGGTTGTGATTGGAGTTTATTGATTGAGAATTTTGGTGTATTAGTTGAGATCCGAAGTGTATTAGTTGGGATCTGGAAAGTATTGGTTGTGATTCGTAGTCTATTGGTTGGTATGACTGGAGATTTATATGAGTTTTTTTAAAAATTCTGGACTATTGTGAAAGACACTCCATATTTTAAAATTTGAAAGTAAATGACCCAAAAATCAACTGCCTACTACATGTTGATTTTTGTTGTGAAATCATTATTTGTGAATGTCCAATCATCAAGACTTTGGGTTAATCATCTTTTAAATTTCGATCACATAAGGTACTCAACTTATTTACTTTCACAAAATGTGCTCCACTTTCAAAATTTTATAACAAAATATGCTAGAATGGAATATTCTATCGGAAATTCATTGGAACATATAAGAACCTATATTTTTGTGTTTGGGTAAGAAAATTGACATTTTAAAGTTAATAAATAACATCCAATTTGTGTTCGGCATAATTTTCTTATAATTTTGATTCGCCAATTAAAAATTAATTTTTGAAAAAACGAAACACTAATCCTAAATTTGAAGATAAAAGTTTGGGGAAAAACATCTAACATATGTTGGATGTTATTTTATAATTGCGACTAATGAATTTTAATATTAATATAAGAAAAATTCATATTTCTTTTTATACTTTTTGGTGGAAAATTCAATTCTAGCACATTTTATGATAGAAATTTGAAAGTTGAGCACCTTTTATGAAAGAAAATAAGTTGTGCATCTTATGTGATCGAAATTTAAAATATGAGCATCTTTTGTGGAATCAATTCTTAAAAACTTTTGATCCCTATATTTATTATAGTTACTATGTAGAAGTTGAAATTGAAATTTTCTGAGTCCATTAATAGATCCGCTCGAATGTGGATGAAACACACCGAGAACACTTTCTCCCTCAGCTTCCTCCTTCTGTTACTTTTCTATTTCATAATAATTTTGCAGTTGTATAGATTGATACCATAGAGGCTGAAATTCACATACTGGTCTTTTTTGGCAATATTCGTATGATTTTGGCAATACGTTGATGATTATTAACATTCAATGTGTTTTTGTTATTTCTGCTTTAGATTTTGTTAGATTTTTTGTTGCACTGCTAATGTGATTTGTGGCGCTTTTTTATTATTATTATTGCCTTACAATGTGTGATTGTCGATTGCAATTTGAACTTTGTTGAGTTGTTCTTTTTTTAACTATTTCTGCTTGCTAGATTTAAGGAGCTGATTTAATGATTATTTGGCGTTATTGTGTTTATGTTGTTTCTCGTTGGAATTTTGTTATATT
>JAYMSG010000107.1:0-13179 GCA_036897925.1 Aragoa abietina | reverse complement strand
TGCCAAGAAAAAGAAGGATGATGCTGCACTTGATGCTGAAATGAATGATCAAGATTTACAAGACATCCTGAACCAAAATGAGTATGAAAGGCAGTTGAATCAAGATAAAGATGATGCCATTTCAGATCCCAATCCCCAGCAGAATCAGAGTTCATAAGCTGATCTGGGTCTAGATGATATGTTTGATGATTTTGATGAAAGCCAGCAGGAGGCTACCCAAAAAGAAGGGACCTACACAACTGAACAAGTATAAACTGAATGTAAATGATTGATTAAGTGAATCTTCGAAGTGTCTTGCTTAATGATGAATTGTTTTCAAAGTGTCTTGATTGCTTAATGATGAATTGTTTTCAAAGTGTCTTGCTTGCTTAATAATGAATTATTTTATGTGTTAGATTAAGTGAATCTTCAAAGTCTCTTGCTTAATGATGAATTGTTTATGTGTTAAACACTTTCATAGGTTGTAAATAGGTACTCCAACAACATGGAAGCAACATGTGGTTACAATAGAGTCACTAGATTACCTGTAAGTTCCCTTCTATTTACTCTCACTAATTAGTTCCATTAAGCCCTTACTCAGATCAACAAGAGCAAATCCTTCAAAAACTGTTACTGCCTCTTAGCTGCTTGCACAAACAACCGAGAAGAAACCCTCAAGCATGCATCATCAGTTACTAGACTCAAGGACATCTGTTGGAGGATCTTCTATGCCATAAACCACCATTCTACCTTACCGGCTAGGGGAAATGTAAGAGTGAGGTTCTCAAACAAAAACGGCCCTTTGGGTAAATCAGGCAAGAAGTGAAGCAAGACTTGTGGTTCAACATTTGAAGATATGGGATTTTCATGTCACTTCTTTTGGTTTTGTAACTATTTGTGCATAAACCATCTATGTGATATACAATGAAGCACCACTAACTGTTAGTTACTTTTTGATAGACTATGATGCATCACTTTTTTTGTTCATGACTTATTTTGGGAGCACAATCTGCTTATAGTTACTTTGACATGGGGAGGTAATGTTGACATGGTTGTGATGTAATGACAGATTTGTAATGATAGATTGTTACTTTTAGCTATTTATGTAGTTAAACTATTTTTCTTATTGGTACTTTAAAGATGATTAGTTGTCCAATGCCTTGGCTGCTGGTACATGTAATGTATGCATGTTGGTTATACTATTTTATGGCAACTTCATGCCAGTTTTTTCTTTTCTTTTCAAAATTTGCATCTAAAGAAATAAATGATAAATGGAAAGATTAAAATATTGCATTCAAGCCAATTTTGACAACAAAGTGAAGCAATACATTGTCTGATTGTCTACACCGAAACAGAACAATACATCTTCACGAAATAAAATACAATAAAAGTAGTGATAACAGAAATCATAAGACTACTGCTCCCATCAACCAGACCGGCTAAGACTCCTTGATGGGTGGGCATAGACAGTTTGGAGTCGGTACCGGCAGATGCATCAGCCACCTTAAACCAAGCAGCAGCAGTGTTGAAATGTTCTGGGTTGAACTGGCCAACCAATGGGGGCACCACAGTAGAGATTGTATAAATCAGTCTTCGATCTTCACCTTCTCCAACAGTCTCAAATTCTTTGTCTTGCATATAAACAATCGCGCTGTCATATCCATTGGCATGTTCCCACATGACATTGTCGATAGTTAATAGTCAAAGTTGTAGTAAATTTTTGTTGACTAGGAAATAAATGCTCCTAGATGAGAGTAAAATCAGTTAATTGTTTGAACAATATAACTGATTTCACTCCTCATATTCAAGTGAACTTATTTCCTTGTCAACTAATATCAACAATATTAATCAATTGAACCATAACAAGAGATACCAAAATCGGTCAAAAAACCATTTAATAACCAATCTGAACCAACAACAATATTACATAGCTAATCTTAACAAACAACAACATTCATTACATGCAAAAATAGAAGATTGTCTACGTAGATAATGTTATTACATAGCTAATTCAATCATTGCCGAATTACTGCTACCCTAGCCCAAAAAAACATCAGCCATACATTGTTCATACACAACGTACATAATAGACACAATTTACATCACATGAAACGAGCTACGACAAAACAACCTAAACACATAGCCTACAAACACTAAAGCATCATGTTTCTTTTTTCCAAGCTAGCTATACTGCACTTCATTTCTTTCTTTTGCATCTTCATCTCTTCCATTTTTTTGTGACAGATTACAAGCTTCTCATGCTTATTATCCTTCCACTTCACCATATCATCATTCATTTTCTTCAAATCTTTGTTGATTTTTAACTGCTCCTCAAACTCGCTCACTATCCTGCTTAACTTATCATCCTCATCTCTAACATCATCTTCAACATGCCCTACCATACTGTGGTGTGCAAAAACACATAGCAAAACACAAAATTCAGATTTATAAACAACATATACGAGAATTAAATAAATAAATTCAATATTACCCGAAAAATAAATTCAAATTTTAGCTAATTACCAGAAACATCGCACAACCCCAAAACATCTTCCCAGGATGTGCATCCGTCCCAGATCTCCTAAGCACAGCCAATCGTCTCGGTTTGCGACACAAACAATATGGTCTTGTGGAATGAGTGGATGAGTTTGAGTATGATTGAGACTTTTTTTTTTGTAAATCTTGTTAGGAGTAGTGACGAAATCTGGTAATGATTGAGTTGTTTCGATCAATTTCGGTGAAAGGTTAAGAATTAGGAGAAATCGATGAGGGTGGGAATTGATTTAGGGTTTGGATTTTCATCCAAATCGCTGAAGAAATAACAGATAAATTTTCACCCCTTTTTTTGGTTGTGTGTCTTATAAAAACGTGTTGAGCTTAAACATTTTCTAATTTTTTTTCTTTCTTTTTTTTTTTAATTTGGGGGACGGACGAATTAGTCTAAATTCGTCCGCGCGGCCGACTTTAGGGGGCGAATTAGTAGTGGATCAAAACCTCCCACATTCAGAATTTTCTCTCTTTTTTTTATAATTTTTTATGACTGGTGAATTGGACAAATTCGCCTATTCGTGCGAATTTAGGGACGAATTACCTAGAAATCTAGGTCACCGGTGCACGTGAGCTACACACTCTTGTTTCAGGCTAAATTTCTCGGCTATGGTACCAGGGAATTATGAAACTTATGTTACCAATCCCCCGGGTAGCCAAACTTATAGTACCAAAATGGCAAATTTTCCATCAGTAACTATCAAGTTCAAACACCGAGTCCACGGCAATGGCACCAAAAACTTGATGCACAAATTCTTGTAGTCTTATAGTTTTAAATAATTTGCTCGCAAGTACACGAATCTTGTTGTAAATTCTTATTATTCCGATGTCGATCTCTCAAGAACTCGTGGTGTACTTGCCTACGAACGTTGCTTTTCTAGTACTTGTATCTAATAAAACAATAAAATCACCAATTTGTTCTGAGAGTTTATCTACTACTAATCTACTAAAACAAGTTTGAAAATAAAATATAATTTTTTAACTTTTCAGAAAATACTAATGATGAGAATATACTAATAATTTGAAGAGTATGGTGGTATTGCTTCACTTGTTCTTGTGACTTCTAATTTGTAGGCATGGTGATTCCAATGAACATAGGTAGAGTGGTTGACCGATTCAAAAATATATGATTTTGAATTTCCCCGATTAGAAACAACCGCTAAACAACTAAACTCTCAACTCTTCGTCAAGTAGAGCAATTCTAGCCAATCAAGAACAAAAGAATCAAATGTCATTACAGTTCCCGCTACAATAGGTTGTGCAGTTTCCCACTAACTTTAGTTTATCTTTAAGCTCATATTCTTAGCACAAACGCAAAAAGTATAGAACTTTAGAATTGAATGCAATTTATACGAGTGATGGGCTCATCACTACTAACATGAAACAATCAATTAAGATAATTACCACAAACCAAAAACCACATCTATCATGCATTTAGAATAACCAAATTTATTAATGTAAATAATTATCAAGAACAAGATCCACTCAACCTCCATATTTGGAAGTTTAGCTACACATAGTCACTAAATCAAACAAACGTAAAATGAAAGTCGAATTAATGAATAAAGTAGTAAATCCAAAATAAATATCTAGAAGTAAAACAATACAACATATCTTTGATGAACGAATTCTCCGGTTGTGGATGAATGTCTCAATTCCATTGAATATTTCCTCAAAAGCTTCAATCTCCTATTTTCCTTGACTCCAATGGTGTTTCTCTCACTTTCTCGCAATCCCTAGATGCCTCATTGTGTTTTTCTCTTTTTCGTGGTTCAAATCTAGTCAAATCTATGTAAAAACCTAGTTTTTACGTTTTTATACTATCCCCAAAAGTAGGGCAAAATCAGCCAGAAATCTGCCTCTATGTTGCACCGACTGCTTTCAAGTACAAAACGGCGAATGCGTTCGAGCTTCTTTACTAATCTTAATGTTTGTTCGAAGTGCCTCTAACCACATTCCAATGTAATTGGCCAACACATTCGATTCTTTTTGCCAGCTTCTTCCTTCTTCTGTCTTGGGCTTGGTTTTTAGCTCCTTTCATCTTGTTTATTCATTTCGTCCGTAGTAAACCGCCCAAACTTACTATGGTGATTTCAAATGCTCGTTCATCATCTTTTCTAGCTCAAATAAATCATTTTCAACCGTTTTCCACCAAATCTTACAAAACACAAATTTTCACAAATTAACACATATACTATCTAATATTTTTATAAATAGACTATATTATCATTAAAACTAAACAAAAATCCATTGATTAGTCTGTGCACTAAATGACTCATCAACTCCCCCAAACCTAAACTTTTGCTTGTCCCTAAGTAAAAATAAAAATAAAGACATGACTCTCAAACAAATGACTCTCTAGTTCTTCGGCTAAAAGATTTGTAATCTACAAGTACAACACGACTCCAATCATATGATTTTCACAACTCTCCAACAGCTTTTCATCCTACATCAATACACTCCACAGTCCAGTGTTAAACAAGTTATACCAAATCAACAAATACTCACAAGTAAATATATAAATCACTCAATACTCAAGCTTTTTATCAAAAGGTATAGAATAATCACTCAAGCTCAACTCGAAGGAGAAATTCCTTTTCGGACTTGAACAGTGTCTACCTTGGTTCAATATCACAAGAATCAAGAAAGTCTTTCCTTCGGATATATCAGGGCTAATTGGGTAAGAAAAATTTACTTTTCAGACAGGAATATGGATAAAGGAGTTAGATCCCAATCTAGATAAATCACGACAGAGATAACTCAATAATAATGTGCACACTTAACAAAGCACCCCAATCTCAATCCACTTGCTAAAAGCTCATTATCTTCACCATTCCTTTTTTTTCTACCACCTTTTCTCATCACTTCTCCTTCCTTGGGATCTCATTCTTTAAGAACTTGGTACCAAAACTCTTTATTTAATGAGTTCTGCCAGTTGCTTAAATATTTGAACTATATGCATGTCCAGATATTCATCTCCCCCTTTTATCTTTCATTTCAAACTTTATTTCTTTTGTTTTTTATTCTTTTTATTTTTTTATCTTATCTTTCTCCATGGGATAATCTAACCAATGCCTCTTCACAATCACCTTACTTCCTTTCTCCCCTCCCCCAAACCTATCTTTTTAGATACGGTTTGACTAAAATTTTCCATCCTTCACAATCCATCTTTCTAAGTGCACATGATAAATATATGGAGTTAATCAAATGAATGGCTTAATAGCTCAATGGGGGTAAC
The DNA here is from genome assembly GCA_036897925.1 of Aragoa abietina. Lineage (NCBI taxonomy): Eukaryota > Viridiplantae > Streptophyta > Magnoliopsida > Lamiales > Plantaginaceae > Aragoa > Aragoa abietina. The sequence goes on along the minus strand of JAYMSG010000107.1, from coordinate 7,415 downwards.
AAACATTATTATTGCGTAATTGTGACAAAACCTGAGGCTTCTATGGTTATAAAATGAATTTCTTTATCATCTTCAAGTAACTAAGTACCTATAGACTAATGCAAGTCTTGGAAGAATTAAAATCCTTGGTGAGAATCTTCCTAATCGAAATGAATAGACTGAATGCAGTCTTTTTTGGCTCAAATCTCCCCCAAAGGTTTTTGACTTATATCAATGGTATAATAAGCTTAATAAATGACTAATTAGTGAGCAAGAGTGTGATTTTTGCTCACTTAAAGCCATGAAAATGCTAGAATCGAGCAATGCCACAATTGTATAAGACAAATAACTTAGCTTAGACACCCTATTTATTTTGAACTTTTCTTTTCTTATATAATTTTTTTTTCTTTTTCTCACATAACTCTTTTTGACATAACTTTAAAAGACAAAAAATTAAAACTAGACTCAAAACAAAACAAAAAAATCAAAACGCCACCACAAGATTAAATTTATGGGTACTACCCTCCCCCAAGTAAAATGAGCTAATCTCAACGGAGTAAAAAGAATAGTAAGAACGTAAACTCCCCTATCAATTCATGTGGCATGGTCTTCACGATCCTTTCAATCGTCCTCTCTCTTCAACGAGTTTCCTTCGTAATCTAAGTCATTGGAATCTTCATAAGTGTCAAGACCATTCCCCCTTCACATTCGCACATGTCCAAGCCCTCATGCTCTAATTCTTCTCCATCGGTTCAGCTTCTAACTCCTCATATTTTCCTTCCTTTATAGCTTCTACAATATAATCTACTTCTTTCCTTTGCTCAATCCTTCTTCTATCATCCGAAGTGCATATTATTTCAAAAGATGCTTTTGAACTCTCAATCAACTCATTTCTCAAAGCTCTCCTAATCTCATCTAAAGTTAGTTTACCCTTGCTTCTTAACAACTCCTTCAACTTCTTCTTATGTCAAGCCATTCGTTGTTCTTTGTCCAACTCTTGGCTATTTGCATTCAAATCCACATCTAATCCATTTTCCACGTTCCAACTTCTTAAACGTAATATTATGCCTGTTCTGGTGCATAGCGGCTCTCTCATCTAACTTTTCTTGAGTCAACTTCTTGATAGGTTTGGTTAACATCTTCAATTCTGAATAATTAAATCTCCACATATTCACCTTCATATGGTCCATCCTAGTTGCAAACCCATCCTTCTTCATAGCATTAAATTCATCCTCTTCCATCATTGTCTCTATCCTTTTTTTGCTTCACTACATTCATTCGTGCCCTTCTTTTCACTCTTGGTCCAATTCCTACGGATACAACTTGATCAATTTCTTTTGCCCTTCCTACTTTCTGTTCTTCATCCACATAATTTATCGAATCAATAGCTTTGTCTCTTGCCAATCTACTAATTGTAGGTCCTTCAACAATTGTCAAAGTGCTTCCAAGCCGGTAAGTCAGAAGGGTGATCCATCATCCTTGGCTGAGATGGTTTGTGCTTACCATGGAACCTCATATGTTCAAAAGAAGCGGGAGAATCGTACAATCTCTACAAACAAGGAGTCAATGGAAAATAGTACATCCTCTTGAAGGGCTCGTTTCTCTTCTGTCTCTTGTTAAAAGCATTCTTCTTGTATTTCTTGAAACGTGGTTCATTGCAGAACTTGCAAGTAATAAGATCTTTGTCACCCCCACCCAATAAATCATGCGCATTTTCGTGCAACAATCGATCTTCTCCATAGGCAAACCCATCCCTCGTATATTCTTCTTAGCGGTGTAGAAGTTACTTGGAACTAAGTTGGGATCTGGCATGATTTCCTTCATCAGTTGTGTTATTTGTTCAAAATTCTGTTCAGACATACTACTTTCCGCCTTAAAACTCTTGAGACGTGAGATGAGAGACAACTCACTGTGGCTCTCGCAACCGGGATACAAAAGCTTATTCACACTCTCCAACATGTCATAAAACTTTTGAATATCAGGATTAGGATGTTCTTCGATATCCTCAGCACCCATGATATCAGGACCGACGACATCTATCACTATTTGGGTATACCCATCGAATGGTCCTGCTTCCCCGCTGACCGGATCGGCATTAGGATCATGTGTATTAATCACAGCATGTTCACCGTGGTGTATACACAACTCATAACTCTTGACAAACCCCTTCGAAACCAAGTGGAACTTAACTGTTTCAATGTCTAGATATTGCTTATTACCACACTTTGTTTTCGAACAAGGACACTTAATCATATCACCATCTATACACTCCGGGTGACTACGAGTAAATTCAATAAAAGATTTAACTCCACCAACAAATGAGGAAAGAAGCCCACCCTCCCAACGTCTAAACATCCAACTGCGATTGGGATTCATTTCAATAACTCATGTTTTAGAATAAATGTAACACCACACAAAAGTATACAATAATATGGGATAATACGTTCCTACGACAAAATAATTCAAGTCTTACTACGTTATCGACTAAATACTTAATTAATCCAAATTAAAAGTGTACTATACTAACTTATATAGCCTTATTAACATCTAAAAACCAAAATTATATGTAAAACATGAATCAAAACTAACTCAAGTGTACAAAATTTGCAATTTGGGGAAAAACCCCAATTTAGGGTTCCTATATTCCAAACATTATCCCAATTAACCTAATTTTTATCAACTAACTTATGGGTAGTCAACAATACAAGCTAAATTAGCATAATTAAACAATAATCGAACACAATTGTAAGCTAAAATCAAGAAATAGCAAATTTGGGAATGATCAACAAAATTGGGAGAATTAGTACATGTTGTGAGAAATTGTTCGGGGGAAGTGATTGGAGAAGCTCGTGGATGATCCTAGAGGCCAAATACGGAAGATTGAACGGTGAAATAGACGGATTTCAGCTCAAGCACCAAAAATCGTCGGCCAACACGAAGGAATTACAAACCAAATCTTTTTGCTTTTGTTTATTGCATCTCCAGTTAATATATCAGATCTAATTTAATCGCTAGTCCGTCACCCGTTAAGGGCGAACTAGGGAAATGTTAGGTCGCCCTTCACGGGCGACGGAAACCATTCGTCGCTATCTATCGATGAAAGTTTCCTTCGTTAGCTAGCAATAGAAAATAAAAAAGATCCTTGAATAATCTAACGATGGAATAAATTATGTCGTTAGGTGCCTCGTTATAAATTCGTCACATTTCCGTCACTCAATGTTCCCGCAAAAATTTGGCGGGCCTCCGGCAACAAAATTAATGACGGAATGTCCCCGTTGAAACGATCCATCACAATTCTACCGTTATTTCGTCGCTCTTGTTTTTATAAATTTTTGGGTAACATATCCGTTGCTAAGCCGTCGTTATGTAATAACAGAGCATTTTCCATCGCCCTTTCACTGTATTGTTGTAGTGTTAATTTAATCGTACATATAAGTGGTCCATACTACGGGATGAAAGAAAAATAAGATGGAACGAAATTTAACATTACACATCGCATGACTAGACAGAACGTATGTTATTGAACATGAGACACAGAAGAAACCCTCGGATATCTTGAAAAATTATATATGCAACCGGTCAGCAATGCCAGACTAGCCTAGTTATCTTCTTCATAATAAGAAAACGTCAAATGACAAAAAAATGTGCATATTTTCTCTTTTGAATTATCTATGTGAGAACATAAGGTTATTGTCAAGTAACATGGAAGAATGATGTATTTGTGATGGTATTTTGACATTACTAATTTTGAGTAGAGACATTCACAAGTATAAAAAAAACACACATATCCAATTATGAAAAATCAACCGTAAATGTAAAATAATTAATTACCAGAAAAATAATAAAAATTCATAAATGTCCCTACAAATGGACTTAACATTGAATGTTGGACGGTATTTCCACTACAGGTGAAGTGACCTCAAATGCGGGTATGCGCCTGAATCGATTATGATCCAAATTGGTATAGAGTTACCAAGGTACAATGTTTAAGAGCACGTCATGAAGAAAGTTTCAACCCGAACGACCTGCAAAACATACGTTGTGGTCGAACTCTCAACTTTCAACTTGTGCTTGTGAATGTATGCTTACATTTGAAAATATATAAAATATATTATTTGATCGAATGAGAGCGAAAATTATTCATATTTGTAACCATCAAAATAAATCTCGAGGGACACTATGCGTCAAGGGAATTAATTTGAATTAAGGGTCCACTTTCACTTTTCAAACTTTGTGCCCGAGTAAGAAAGATTCACAGTGTGATTACGCAACTCCAAAATATAGATTCAAGAAATCATGATATTAGAGTGTGATGTCAAAAGTTTGCAAGAACTTATGACTGTTTTTTGAATATGATCACCGTGGCTAAATAATGCAAGTAATTTAGAGATTTGATTATTTCTTTTATATGTAGCACAAAGTATGAAACTAAAAACTAACATAACAAGATCGCACAAAACTACAAGGATTGGAGAGATCATATATGCTTCCTATAGAAAAGAGATGCACTTAAAGTGTGATCAATTTGAGTTAGGTGCACTCATATTGCCATGAAAATCAATAAATACTTCCAAAGTTACATATCCTTGAGAATAGAGCATTCATCAAGCATTCATCAAGCAAATTTGTAAGTTTCAAAACTTTATTAACCTCTACACGAGTTGTTAGTAGATGATGAAGAATAGTGTTCAAAAATATAGAAAAAATATAACTTATGAGTTTTATTACTTAAATAAGTTATGTTTATTTCATTTTAAGTTCCAATAAGATAGAGAAATCAAATTTTCAAGGTGAAAGTTAGTCAGCCTATGTAAAATAAAAGTAGAAAATAAGTGTTTGTATGTGAAATGCATTATTGTAAATGTTATGGTCCTAAGAAAAACATTACACATTCTGAAAATAATCAAAAAATTGTGAGCCAACCATATGAGGGAATCATTAATAACCAACCTCTAAGTCTCGTCAAGAATTTTGTTTTTCAAGTTTTAAGCACTATATAATCACAAAAACATAATCATTTGTTTCTTTCAAAACTATTCAGCTGCCAAACAAAATGATGAAGATATTAGCGGTTTATTTAACTATCACTCTCCTTGTTTTTGTTCATGGAATTCACCTAAATGGAGCTTCAACAGTTCTTGATGGAATTCAAGTCGAAATGATAAAGCATGGATGACTTCTATTGAACTCACATGAGAAACCACCTTCTCCAAATAGTTACACTTATGTTCTAGGCCGTGGTGGCCCGCCGTTCCACAAAAAAGTTACTAAGAAGAAGTGTATAAGGAGGCTTATGGCCCTTCCCATTTCTATGACATTTGATGAGGAAATACGTAAACAATAATGTTTCATGATTAATCCTTGAGGAGAAACCAAAATAATTTTAATATTTTGTAATTAATTTTTCCGCCGTGCCACGACAAGGTTACTATGAAGAAGTGTATAAAAAGGCTTATGGCCCCTCTCATTTATATGACATTCGATGAGGGAATACGTAAACGATAATGCTTCATGATTAATCCCTGAGGAGAAACCAAAATAATTTTAATATTTTGTAATTTATTGCTCTCGATGTTGTAGAAATAATAAACTTTTCATGTATTCGAGACATAATTAACAATAATATTCTAAGTAGTTGATGAAATTTGACATGTACCTTATAAACATATTGACAAGCATAAGAAGCAAATTAATTTGAACGTACATATAAGTGGTCCATACTACGGCGTGAAACAAAAATAAGGTGGAATGGAATTTAACATTACATTATGGCATGACAAAATAGAAAGTATGTTATTGAACATGAGACACCGAAGAACCCTTGGATATCTCAAAAAATCATACATGCAACTGGTGAGCAATGGCAGACTAGGCTAGATATCTTCTTCATAATATGAAAATGTCAAATGACGAACAAATATGTATTGGCTCCCCAAACCCAAGCAAAAGGAATGGGGTGAAAAGCGAAAGGAGGAGATGAGGAAAGGTAAGAAGGGTGACTCTTCTTTTCCTCATAAAATGAACAAGCGCCCTCATCACTTTTCCACTTAGGCTGAGTCCGAGCGTACTTATGAGGATGCCTCAATGGAGGAGACCACGATGGAAATTGCGGATAATAATTCCGAAACCCAAGTTGTTTCTTATCTGGAGAGGGGCTTCGAGAATTATTGTTCCGAATAGATATCAAGCGTGCGTTGTGCGACAGATTAGAGGACTTTTTTTAGATCCCCTTGCAGGCGGTTGAGCGTAATTCTGATGACCCTTTTACCAAAGTGACTTTATTATTTGTTTCCCATGTTTCACATCCTTTCCTCTTTTATGTACACCTTGTGACTTGTCTTTGTTCTATAGTTCGCACATGGGTACATTCTCTTGAAAGATGCTGCACTTGAGGCTACTAGGAACATCAGGGTTGCGGGGCATGCGTCGGAGGAAGCGAAGAGGGTTGCAGATGTTGATCCCTGATGGGCAACAAGGTAAAAATCTAGGGGGGTAAATAGACTTTTAAAACTTTTGCCCTCTTTTCGAATTTTTGTCGATCTTATGGTCAGATTGATACTTGTCAGTCTGATGGTTCAGAATGACTCATATCAGATTGACGAATTAGTGCAGCGGAATATAAACGTTGTGCAATAAGCAGTTAAGTAAGCAAAGTAAGATTGACTTGCAAGTAAGCAGTATAAGAATTCTAGAAAGGTAGAGAACACAAACACAATTTATAGTGGTAATGGGAGAGGCATAAATTCCCACTAATCCACTTCGCCCACACAATGACTAGAATTCACTATTCTCATAATGAGTTCCGTTACAAACTGACAACTAGCGATTCATATGTTAAGTATCTTTCCTCGTAGAGACCACGGCTGAGTGCTCCGCACCTCTGCCTGGGAACCTTCACTAACCGAGTCCACGAATAGCTTCTTCCATTTCAAAGCAAATCAGATCAAGGCCGGCCTCTGAACTTGCACACCTTGAGTAACCTTTGTGCGTACTGAAACATTGGGTGAGAAAACAGAAGCTGAGAGTGTGAACATTGGGTTTCTGTTTTCTCCATTTTTGAGTGTATTCTTACTTGATTGTAAGTTCCAGTGGATGTTCTCTTTTGAAGGGGTTTTTCCATTCAACTCTCATTCCGTCAAATGAGAAACATGTCCTCATTTTATAGAGCTAGATACAAACATTTGAAATGTATCTGTTTGAATACTAGTCGTTGCATAATGAAAAAGGACAATTGTGGACTAAAGCAAGTGGACCACATGATAGTTTCAACCACCATGACAGATACATCTTGTCACTGTCATGAGTTTTACTAACAGAGGTACGCTACCATTCAAACACTTTGTCAGTGTATCTTCTTGAATGTTTGTCCATCTCATTTGGTACCGTTGCTCAACGGATATAATCAACAGCTCGGCCCAAACTGGTGATGTGTTCCG
>JAYMSG010000106.1:0-13209 GCA_036897925.1 Aragoa abietina | reverse complement strand
AAGCCCATGAGAACGTTCTTTTACTGATATTATTATCAGTATTCGATATTGGGTCATTTATAGCATTACTATACCTTCCCTATTCATTTATGTTTCTTGCCGATCTCTAAATAAATTTGGGATGGGAAATCAACGGATTTGAGGATTTCAGTGAGTTTTATTTTATTATTTTCTTATTTTTTATAATAATAAATCTTAAAATTTCGTTTTAATTAAGTTTTAACCGAAATCGCACATATAAATTTCGGTTTGTCTAAATGTAAAACTGAAAGTTTCAATTAATCAGAAATCCGGCTCAGTTTAACCGAATTGACACCCCTAAGAAAAAGAAAAATAGGTGCAAAAGAGTTTTAATAGTTAAATTTGGATGGGGGAGGACGGTAATTTAGTGACTGTTTGTAATAGTTTTAAATTTTAATCAAGTAAGGAACTACAATTTAAAGACTGTTTGTAAGGGTTTAAGATTTTAAATTTTAATTATGAGAAATAGTGTTAGTAAAACTAATCTTTTCAATCCGAAGTAAAAAAACCATTTTCGAAAATCAAACATCTTGATGTACTTATAAACCAATTTTTAAAATCTATTTCTACAAATAGAAACTTTACAAACTCACACATGGTACATAATTGTGGTGAAATGGAAAAGAAAGAGTATCAAGGGAGGATAAATTGCATACGGCACAAATTAAGTTCTACCGATGGAAACTTTACAAACACGCAATGAGAGCGTGTTTTTAAAAAATATCATTTGTAAAAACAATTTTTTAAAAACTATTTTATAAACTAATAAAATATTTCATCATAAACAATTTCGAGATGTTTTCTTGACTCTAAATTTTTAGAAACTGATTCTGCAAACATTATTTTCTATAAAATCAGTTTCTCAAAAATATAATCTAAAAATTTTGAAATTTTTATAAACGATCACTTGGTACAAACTGAGCCAATTTAGAGTCAGCATGAAATCATAGTAGCACAAATAAGAAGTTTCTCATAAACAAAATTTAAAAATTTAAATTTTTTGCAAACAACAACTTATTACAAACTGAGCCAATCAGAGTCTGCATGAAGTCATAGTAGCACAAATAAGGATAGCAGGAGTAAATTTCTTATTGCGTAAACCAATGCTAAGCCAATAATAATGAATTTAGCACCAATTCCAGCACGTTGTGTTCCACGCAGCGTTTATCAAAATCTTGGAAAACGAGAGCACCGACTACTGTAGTAAGATTGCAAAAGCAGTGTAATCGACTCAAATTAGAATAGCAATAAAAATAACTCCACAAAGGTATAAATGATTGGAGGATTTCATCACACATCATGAAAAGTATGCGAAAGTCGAAATAATCTCCTCCCCCGTCCAACCAAAATTGATCCCGGCAGTAGTAGCCTGTCCTCACACATCGTCATTGTCCCTAATTAAAGTTTTACTTCTTTTTCTCTGCTTCTGGTCTAATGACACACTTAGATGGGGCAGAGTGGTATGTCGAGGTCAACACCGGCTTGAATTTGACCCCAGCCGATCAAACGCCAGTGCTTCTCGATTCTTCGGCTCAGTGCTACCTTTTCTCCTACGCTGGTACAGACCGGGGAAGTGAGCTGAAGTTTTGCGAAAACATTCTTGACAGCAACCACACGAGCTCCAGTGGACATAGATCCAATGTTCAACATAAGGATCTCTCCCTTGGCCAACTTCGAAACCTTGCCCTGCTTTTCCGACTCCTTGGTCCTAACACCGAGTAGTCGACGCAGCAAAAAGAAATTAACCTGCATTACAGTAGAAGGCCCGACATCTATCAATCATAAGAATTGTTTTGAAATGGTACATTTGTCGTATGTCAACAATTAAGTTACTTCTGTTTTCACTAACTCTGGCGATCCAGAGCATCCTCACTGAACCACCTAGGCTTACCGAGCCTAATGACTTCTATAAGCAGCAGAATTATGTGCATACTGGACATCTATGCAATTCAAAATGACAATGCCACAATCACAACGGAACCTTCGGGGAATGGGAATTGAGTGATTCAGATTGATCAATACACATGGTTATGGGGGAAATCTTTGTAGTTAAAATTGGTAAACTTAAAATTTATTAAATGGCATAACATTTGGTTGGTAAATCAAGTTCATTATAAAAATGTTAAGTACAAGTTAAAAAGCATTTCGTAACAGCAAAGCGTACCTCCAATTCAACATAAACTTTTGGGAGCGAACCAACCTCTCCAAGAACCTGGCCAACCAACCTATCCGCACGTGTGAGTGTAGGGTCCATAGTTGTTCCAACTCCAATAAGTCCTCCAGGGACAGCATATTGTAGCTCGTTTTGTTCAGCATACAAGGAAACTATTCTGGAGTAAATGGGAGTGCACTTGATATTACCATTCTCGTCCTTCACAACTATACCAGGACGGACTTCAATATTTTGATTAACCCTTAAAACACCCTGCAAAAAAAATTGGACTGCTCATTTACAATGATGCCAGTGAATTTAGGTGGCATTTCTTTGCTGCTCCTCGAAGTGATACAGGAAAACAATGAAAGTACTTGGACTATCACCACTTTCTACATCCTTAAGTAAGCCTAGGATAATGTTGACCCCACGCATCATGCAATCTACCGTAATATTACAAATTACTACTGATTCACATATGTTGCACACCTTCTCTAAACATTTACGTCTGGTGAACCGCAGACTTCCATAAAACTAGGGATGAGGAATGCTCAGTCACATGACAACCAACTAGAGGAATGACAATTTATATGATGCCCAACCATTAGATCGTATGAGGACCATAACATTTAATCACAATAATAAAACATACAGGCAGTGTGGGAAATATTATCAAAAGGTGCTGAGGATTTGTAATATTAGGACCACATTCAGAAGCGATATGCATTAGTGATGGAAGCCTGAGGCATAATAAAACTCAAGGTATAGTGTGGTATATCTCGCCACGCCCCTATGGGTGTAAAAGATCTGATACCCAAAAAAATGGCAACTAATACTCCAGGGAAAGGATAGGTTAACTATATTACCAGGTAAAAGGATAAAGTAACTACATTATATATTAGTCACTAACCATACCTTCAGAATACTCCCACCAGCAACACCACCTCTTACTTCGTCCACTTCATATCCCGGTTTGTTGACATCAAAAGACCGGATTACAATCATATGTGGTGGTAAAGTGAATTCTCTCGTTGGAATTGGTATTCGCTTCACAATATATTCGCATACAACATCAATGTTGTATTTCAGCTGAGCTGAAATTGGAACCACTGGTGCACTGTCTGCAACAGTTCCCTGTGAATATAATCCGTGAGACAAACTATACATGGGAATCAGTATAATGCAGATTGCCTTATATGCACCAACCAACCTGAATAAATTTCTGGATGGCTTCATGCTGGTTAATGGCAACATTTTCCTGAACGAGATCAACCTTATTTTGAAGTATTATGATATTCTGTAGACGCATGATTTCAACAGCAGCCAAATGCTCTGATGTCTGAGGTTGGGGACATGTCTCATTGGCAGCAATGAGAAGCAAAGCACCATCCATAATTGCTGCCCCATTAAGCATAGTAGCCATGAGAATATCATGACCCTGTCGAAAAAGACGAAATTAGAAAGATACTTCATGATGGAAATAAAGTACTTGTACCCATGAAAAAATACAGTCAACACATAACTTCAATAAGCACACTCAAAGCACTAAGTATATGTAACAACAGAGTTACCAAAATTTACTTTGTACTGAGATTGAACTTTGTGCAGATGATTTCACCATTACACACACACACAAAAGGAAGTTAACCTTACCGGGCAATCAACAAACGACACATGTCTAAGTAATTGCATCCTACAGTTCTCAAACCCAGGCACATCACACATTGGACTATCTTCTTTTCCACTCCCATATGCCCTGAGTAAACAAGCCGAACAGTGGACTGAGAGAAAGGAACATAGTGGAATAGTACATCAGTAATGACAATCCGAAGTGCACAACTTACTTGTAGCACATAGGTCGTGGACATCGATCATCTTCACATTTGTATATCTTTGCATTAGCATATCCAAGCTTGATGGTGATATTACGTTCCAGCTCATTTTTAAATCGAACAGTCTGAATGTGACATGAGTTTAGATTATTAAAAAATTTCAGTGAATTATAGAGTTGAGATATTTTGGTATTAGTAATCCAAGCTACAGAGCATATACCCCCCTTCATAGACCTAAAAAAGAGGAAGAATCTTTTTTCATGGCAAACCCATAACCACCAAATAGGAGCAATCTGGGTGTGTGTCAGTATTTTCATTTCTAAGCTGTGTCTCAAGCAGCTGAATGTTGGATAATATTGCAGAAATTCCACTGAACATAATAATGGATGGCCAGCATGACCATTACATGTAGAAAACTCGAACAGAGTGATCATTTGTATCCAAATGCAAGCAACAAATCCAAAAGCAAAGATATAAAAGACCATACCAAGTAGATAACTTGAACAGAGTGATCATTTGTGTCAAATATAAGCAACAAATATGCTGCATACAAGGAAATGCAATTGCTAAGGGAACTTCAATTACATTCTAAATTAACTAGGTCATACTTGATGCTTTACTTTATGTTCACACAGATCTTTCATTGCAAATGCATAAGGGCTCCCTCTTATGCAGAATCATTTTAGTTCCAGTCAGAAGCCCACCAACATTAAGAAAATGGCTGGCGTACCTGGACACCAGATATGGCTTTTACAACTGTAGACTTTCCATGAGCCACATGGCCAATGGTGCCTGAAGGAGAAAAAATAATTAAGTGTCAGAATCCATTACCAGAGTCCACAAACAGTAACAAGTTGATTTGAAAACTATAATCCCTCCGTTGCTATACAAGTTTCCTCTTTACCTTTTTGAGTTGTCCGAATAATAATTTTATGAAAATAGATATATAAAGTTTTTGACTAATATATCATTATTATATTTACTTCTCCATAAATAAATCAAAACATATTTTTGAGAATAAGCATAACAAATATTAGAGTAAATAATGAAGTGGATTGACAAATATATATAATTAAGTTCCATAAAATTTTTACTGAAGTATTAAAATCAAAAAATTCGAAACTTTTGATATATTTTGTGATATTGATTAACTTGTGGGAACATACTTATAGTACAAAATGGAGAAATTCACCCATTTATAAATACAAACAAAATATGAATATGTCAAAGTTTAAATATTTGACTTGAAATTTAGTCATTAAGTTAAGTTTGTCCAAAAAAATTAGAGATGCTTCATCTTTTGAGGTGTCCGAATAATTTTATTTTATAAAAAATACATGAAGTTTCTAATACTTACAAATTTAATATATCATTATTATATTTTCTCCTCTGTAAATAAACTAAGACATTGTTTGAGAACAACATAACAAGCATTAGAGTAAATAATGAAATTGATCGTCATGTATATATTTATATTTACTCTAATGTATAATTAAAGTATATTAAAATAAGAGTATTATATATAATAAAATTTCATAACAAACATTAAATTTTATACTACTTAATTATATATTTGTCGATGTATGTCATTGCTTACTCTAATATTAGTTATGCTAGTTCTCGAACATATATTTTAATTTATTTACGGAGGAGTAAATATAATAATGATATATTAAATTTGTTAGGATAAAAAAACTTTATATACTTTCTAATTTGTAATTCTTCCTACTTTTTATGATAGAACTATTATTCGGGCGTCTCAAAAGGTGAAGTGTGTCTATTTTTCCTTAGTAATATTTAATAACAAAATTTCAAGTTACGTCTTCAAACTTTAACATATTTATATTTTGAGTATACTTATATATTTATTAATTCTTTTTGTCATTAAAAGTAAATTAACCAAAATTCAATCCAAACAACAGAAGAATATGAATATTAAAAGCAAATAGGACATTTTCCGAATATCTTTGGTTTTGATGGCATATGCCCGTAGTGGGGAAGCAGTGGGAAGTTGCATAATTCCCCCAACCACCATCCTCATATTATAAAATTAGACCCTATAAGTGTACTATTTGCTTATTTGTTTATATGTCTTATGATGATGAACATACGAGGCTCTTTAACTAGTCAAAGTCCCACAATAGCAAGTTGGTATATTTTCATTAGTTTTACCAAGAAACTCACAAGGATCTAGTTTTATGAAAACACAAACTACTAACAGGTGCATTGTCATCTAGTCGTAGGTAAAACTTAAACGTCATCAGAGTACAGAAATGTGATAGCTTTCAACTAATGGACCAGGACCAGTACTAGCAGAAGTTTGAATTGGAATACGATATTTGAAGAATAGAAGACACGATAGTGCATTACAGCATAACTATGAACAAAAGTTTTGGTGACTGGTACGCGACTACTAGGGGAGGACAACAGAATAAGTAAATGAAAAGAAGAATATGAAGTCCAACATAATATCTTGCGGCGAAAATCAATGAAATGCATAATGATGCTGCTAATATGTTTCGTTCCTATAATATCACAAGAAAGATGAATCAAGGTGGAGATTGTCAAAAGAAAGTACTGGAGTGCCACTATGGAATTTATGCACTCTACAAGCTAGCTAACTGAAGTATGATGAAGTTAAAAACCATGATTTAACCTCTAGTAAATGTCTAGAAACATATATACTAGTAGGCGTGTTTTATGATGTTTATTCCAAAACTGTATCTTATTGTGTACCTCAAACATTTTCCTAGGAAATCAACAATACAAACACAATGTCTGGTGCATGAATAGTATTAACAATCTAAGAAAAGGAAAGATTTATGGAACAAGTAATGAATAGAGAAAGGAAAGAAGAGACCAACCTCATAAGATCAGGATTATTGCGCTACGAAAAGACCATCAGTTTGCCAATTTTTCTTTTTATCCTCTGGAAATTGGGCTTCAACGGTTGTATTGGGCCTACCGCATGAGTTGGCTGATATGGAATCAGAGGTTTCTTCGCTGGTGTACATGTATCAGAAGCATTGATCGAGATCGTGGGGGACGGAGATTTTCGTTTCAGCTGCCTTGGAACTTCCAATCTTTCGAGGATTCTTGAAGTTTTCACATCCAATTGCCTGTTTTTCTGTGATGGAGATATAACCAATTTGTCTAGTTTTGACCTGGAAGCAAAAGTGGGGGAATGTGTGATTCCAAATTCAGTGACGATGACTTGTTCCCATTCTTCTGCATTGTTCGTCTTAGCGTTATCTTCTCCAACTTTAACATCAACCCCTAGCCTTTCCTCTTCTGAATTGATTATGTCAACTGCTTGCTCTGATCCTGGAAATTTTAATGATGCAGGCAACTCTGATTCTGAGACGGCCTCCTTTTTGTCTGGAACTATGGCCCTAAAATAACAAAATAGCTACTAATGTTTCACAGTTTAATATTCTGGAAGACAAAAGTTCTTGATATGAGAACTTAAAAAGGAGAGTCACCATCACCCCAAAAGATGCTCTAATTATTACTGTCGGCATGGGTTAAGCTAAAGGATCTGATATTGAAGAAATCATATCAGTTCATTAACTTTATAGTGAAGATTCAGTGGAGAACACTGGCAAGAAAGTTAGGCTCTCCTCCAACGGGGTTTAGTTTCTTTGTGAAAACAGCCTATTTAAATAACAGAAGAATGCTATTGCAAATACATGGAAATATTTCAGCAAACCAGAATGGTAGAAAGAGATTGTGCTGAGAGAAACTTCAATGCAAAGATTGGGCAAGCTAGTTACCCAAATCGCAGACTCTCTTTGACGAGCAAGTTCAGTTTCTGGTGGAAACCTCTCTCATGCTGGACCGGATTGTAGTCCCTTAATTCAATCTGTTAATAATTATTACAGCGTTTATTTCCCAAAATGACAAATTCGATGCCATAAGATGAGACCAGTTATGTCTTTGACAAGTTAACTCCTGGGGATTATAAAATCATACGAGAGCTCTTTTATTAGAAAGACTTGAAATATGGAAATTTTCTTGCTTTTACACTTCGACTTTATAAGTTCTTTGTGTCTGTCTTTTTCATTATAAAGTTAAGCGAAGCTGCCAACCAATTTGATTCCTAATTTCTAAAGGGAACACAGTATGAAATTGAAGTTTTGCCAATAGAAATAAAAACCAAAAACATAAAATTGATTTAAACTAACAGAGAAGCAGCATAACCTTTTCCAAGCACTGAACTATTTTTTCAACCACTCCAGCTACAGGAGAGTTGAACTTTCTGACGCCAGGGATGGGCAAAAATTCCTCTGCTGCTGAAAGCCGCTGCAAATTTACATTTAAATTGTTGAGGGGACGGAATGGGTGTAGATGCACAATCATGATAACTGAGGAATGAGTGACGTTGCAAAAATGGAGGAAGAAGTTACCCTTAGAAGCATCATCCGTTTGTTTGAAGGTAGAAGAATATAATAGCACTGAAATGACGTCTCCATTAGAGTTTCAATGTTACAGTTTGAGGAGCAAACCAAACCCTGATCAAGGGCATCTAGCGTACTGCATACCACTTGAAAGACTGTGAGGCGAGAACAACAGTGGATCATAAGTCCAAGTCTATGAAGTAATCATATGTTTTAACCGTAATGATAACAAGCATAAGATCTACATGACGTGGACAGTGAAATAGTGAGCATAAAGATTATGCAAGTCTTGCACGTACTTTGACCATCTTGCTCTGACTCACCACTCTCATCAGAATCGTGCAAAGTTGGAACCACAAAGTAAGTAGCACCCATAATATAACCTGTCCAGACCAAATGACCAGACATGAAAATAGGATTATGGAAGCTAGTAGAATAATTAGCAGCTAACTATTAGGTCAAGGAAGTGACTAGCTGTGTGCGGCGATGGAAGTAATATGCATACTAATCCTATCTCTGCTCCACTAGAATTAACTAGAGCATGCACATGAGCCATTTTCAGAACAGAAATCTAGCTTCATTGCTATCAACGTACAGACAAAATCAACAAACAAAGTTTTCTCAACGTCATTCCCATGCAAAACATAGCTGTTGCAAACAAGAGCAGTGAATGGTGGGTTTTTATCCTTTATGCACATATAAATATACCAAGCATCAAGCACAAAGTAACATTCAACAAAAAGCAAAGATGACTGATATTCAACCAAGTTCCTTCACTTAGTGATCCTAAGTTGGTTCTTTGAATAACATTGAAGTCAATCGTTGAAGAAACATGCAGCAGCTTTTGACTGTCCCGGAAAGAGGGCATATAGAGTATTGTTTGTTTGCCAACCTTCAGAGAGTTATCTACTATATCTGAATCTTCAAGAGCTTCCATGGTTACTGGGCAAGATAGGTACATCTTTGCTTGATTATCATTTTTTTCTTTTCAACTACAACATCGTTCGGGAAGCGAGTTAGCTCATTTATTAGTTGGATGTGCAGCTCGTCATTAGTCGTCGTTGTATCATCATCTTCTTGTAATTTGATGATTATCCTCATGTATCAATGAAGCCCAACGTCCATATTCGGAAGGTTCACTCTCCATTTTGAACTCAATGATAAGAATGTTAAATCTTTCTATGAGGACTTATGAGATTTTTTCT
Organism: Aragoa abietina; assembly: GCA_036897925.1. Classification (NCBI taxonomy): domain Eukaryota; kingdom Viridiplantae; phylum Streptophyta; class Magnoliopsida; order Lamiales; family Plantaginaceae; genus Aragoa; species Aragoa abietina. The sequence continues at coordinate 3,602 of JAYMSG010000106.1, read as the reverse complement.
AATAAAAAAAATACATATATTTAAAATTTTCCTTTAATTATTGACTGCAAAATACTCTCAAATTAAAATACCAATTATACAATTGTTTATAAATATATAATTAGAAAATGGACAAGAGTGTTTGACTTTTGATCTTTGAGGAAATTGTCATTGAAAACAAAATCAAACCAAATTCCAACCAAATTCCGCCCGTAGACAGAATATGAGGGTGAGATATACGCAATAATATCCGTAAGGAGACTGTTTTCGAATAGACCCCCAATTCAAAAAGATGCACGCATAAATTGTCATAATGAAACCAACCCAAAAACCTTATGTGTTCATCAACTATGTCTCCCTTTGAAACTGTCACACATGGCAAGTCAATTACGTAGGAAGTTACAAACAGAGAAATGTTTGGTGCAATAATTAAGTATAACGTCAATAATACGTTTAACAAAAAAAACATGCCAAAATTGATAAACTTGTTATTGTTGTTTCTTACTAAATCCAACATACTAGTTGTACCACGTTATGCAAAACCAAAAAGGCTAATGTTCCACGGCCGTGGCTGCTGCTGTAGTAGGTGAAAACGTCGCCGTCGCACGGCCACGAACAACTCCAAAATCTTCCGTCACTTTTCTCGGTTAGTAAATCTTACGTGGAGTCAGTCTCTCTTTTGATTTTTGATTTTTGATTTCGAGTCCACATTAATCTTTTTCTCTTTACTTAACTCAAACCAATTTGCGAAAATAACCCTCCTCCATCTTTAGCAAAAAGGCGTGAAACATCGTATTAAATACCAACAATGTTCCAAAAATTTGAGTAAATTGCAAAACTCCCAACCCTAGTTTTGAACTAACCGCGTTAGCCTTTTAGAGTGAATTGATTCTAGATCTATTCACAATTAATTTATTATTTCTAAATCTAATCAATAAAAATTAATTTTTTAAAACCCAAGAGAATTTCTCAAAAACTCAAATAAGTAGATGGAGAAACAATATTAACCTTATGATTGTTGGCTGAAAACTCATTGCATCAGCCAATGGTGCGGGTTTAATGAAAATCGTTGTCTGCACTATTCGATGGTGCAGATTTTTCTCACCGAAGTTAGTGGTGGTGGGTTGCATGAACCAACCGGTTGTGCAGGTTTTCTGAAAATTGTTGCCTGTATCGACCGTTAGTTCAGATTTTCCTCAGTGGAGTTGGTAGTGTGATTTTCCTTAACCAACCGGTGGTGTAGATTTTTCTCACTGGAGTTGGTGGTGGTGGTTTGCTTGAACCAACCGGTGGTATATATTTTCTAAAAATTATTGTCTGCATCGATCAATGGTTTATGTTTTTCTCAGTGGAGTTGGAGTTGGTGAGTTACCTGAACCAACAAATGGTACATGCTTTCTGAAAAATTATTATTTGCACACTCATGTAGAAATGTCACATTATAAGTGGAGTAAACATATTGCATTTAGAAGCAATTTTCTGATATAGTTTGAATCTTAGAGCATTTTTCTCTAGTTTTTATTTATGCATTTACCAAAATATTCCTCTGGAGATATAATGGACCACATTTTAAATAGTTCGGCGGGTTTGATACATTGGCTGAATAATTCTAAATTGAATAAATAAAATAATAAATTTTAATAAATTAAAGTAATTAGAATTATATGAAATTGGTAAAGAATAAATCAAAAAATTTCTAACTAAACAAAATAAACAAAAATGACAATTTAAAAAATGAAAATGTTAATAAAATGAATAAAAAGATGTAAATTTAGAAAATACGCAATATTAACAAAACGACAAAATTGTATTTAGTTATGTAAATTAACTAAATAACTTAAGGAAATAAATAATAATAATACCTAACAAATTTTATTGATGTCACCTCTATACATATAAATCATGAAAATACTATTTTAAAACAATCATGTTTAAACGTTCAAATCATATAGCACATTAATCATAATGAACTAATAATACCATAGTAATATTTTGACTAGACAAAGATATGCATAACACCAAAGCATTCAGTAACCAAAATCATGAGAACATGTATCATAATAAATATATAAATATATTAAATTGTAATCAAATTAGTTTAGAAGAAAAATAATTCAGGGGGTTTGGCACTTAATAAGAGGGTTTTTTTTGACAAATTACTAATAATTCGTCCATCTCCATTCCTCCAATATTACCTAACCTAGGTGAGCCCCACCCCCCACCCAAACTCCCACTCTCTCTCACCAACCACACCCGAATGCAATGAAATACCCAAACTACCCCTTCAACAACCCATATTTCCAATCAACTCCCACCCCTTCACCAACCTCTACCAGTCCCATATTTATACTCCAAAACGTTCGCCATTCGTTCTCAGGTTTAACTCGCACATACAAAAGTTGATACCAAATTTTTTCTAACTTTTTTCAGTCTTTACACAAAAAATGGAGACCATCAATAAACAAGAAGAGATCATTTTCCGATCCAAACTCCCCGATATCTACATTCCGAAACACCTCCCGCTACACTCGTACTGCTTCGAAAACATTTCGAAATTCGGCTCGCGACCCTGCCTAATCAACGGTGCCACGAACAAGGTGTACACGTACAAGGATGTCGAAAGGACCTCAAAAAAGACTGCGACCGGCCTTTCCAAGCTCGGCGTCCAAAAGACCGAAACGATCATGCTCCTCCTCCCGAATTGCCCCGAATTCGTATTCGCCTTCCTTGGCGCGTCCTATATTGGCGCGGTGTCAACCATGGCAAATCCCTTTTTTACCCCTGCCGAGGTGATCAAGCAAGCTAACGCCTCTAATGCCAAGCTCATCATAACACAAGCTTGCTGCGTCGAAAAAGTGCGCGATTACGCCCTGGAGAAGGGTATTAAGGTCATTTGCATTGACGAGCCGCCTTCCGATTGCCTCCACTTCTCGGAACTTACTTCCGCGGATGAGAACGACTTTCCCGCGGTAAAGATCAATCCTGAAGATGTCGTCGCGCTACCTTACTCCTCAGGGACGACAGGGCTCCCGAAGGGCGTGATGCTCACGCACAAGGGACTCGTGACAAGTGTCGCGCAACAAGTGGACGGTGAAAACCCGAACTTATACATCCACAGCGAAGATGTGATGCTATGTGTTCTGCCATTGTTTCACATTTACTCACTGAACTCGGTTCTTCTCTGCGGGTTGCGGGTAGGGGTGGCCATCCTGATTATGCAAAAATTTGAAATCGTGTCGTTCTTCGAGCTGATGCAGAAATACAAAGTGACAATCGGGCCGTTTGTGCCCCCAATCGTTCTAAACATCGCGAAAAGCCCATTGGTGGATAAATACGACCTGTCGTCGGTTCGGACGGTCATCTCTGGGGCGGCGCCGCTTGGGAAGGAGCTTGAGGATGCTGTGAGGATCAAGTTTCCGAACGCGAAACTTGGGCAGGTAATTTCTTTTTAATGATTCTTTGAAAGTTTAGTAGGTTGATCAAATGTTGTTGAAGATTTGGTCATGAGACCTCAATTTCAGATTTTTGTCAACGGCAGATGACAGAATATTATTATTATTATTATTATTATTATTATTATTATTATTATTATTATTATTATTATTATTATTATTATTATTATT
>JAYMSG010000105.1:0-13209 GCA_036897925.1 Aragoa abietina | reverse complement strand
GTTCGAGTCACCATGGGCGGTAAATGGGGAACCATTATTGATCGTCCAGTTGCATATGAGCCGGGGGTCTCTACGGAAACAGTCTCCTTACGGGTATGATTGCGTACATCTTACCCTCCTCACACCCTGCCTACGGACGGGAATTTGGTATGTTTGGTTTGGTTCTACAATAAATGTGCTTCCGAGAAAATAACAAAGCGAACGCATTTTTATTTCAGAGAACTCAATGTAACTGATAGATAGTCACAAAAGCGTCCTACATTCTACTCCAATGACTTAATTTTGATTCAAGGCAGAACATTATTGCCTCAGGGGGGGAAAAAGAACCCTTTTCTTATTAATAAACAATATTCTTCCAAAAAGTCAGGGTGTTCAGGCTAACACATACTACTACCTAAGCTCATTAGTGAATATTTCCATCACAAGAAATGTGTTCTGAAATTGCAAGCTCCAAAATTTATCTAATCATTTTTCTCAACAGTCTTAAGCCAAAATATCATGATCTAATATGGACAATCAAAAAGCAATGTATTGTTAGCTAGGTATGACCTTATCAGCAACTTCAAAAACTTGTTGGGAAGCTTCTGGTTATTCTCACAGCACCATGAACATATATGCTTATGATGACACACACACACACAAAAGAGACCATGAGGCAAGGGGGACCATAACTGCAACAGAAAAGTGAAAGGCATGTTAAAAGCATTGTGCCATAGCATATACCATTCAAATCCACGAGAATATCCATGTAAAGTGCGATAGCCGAGTATAAATATCTCCACTGAAGCTCAAAGATGCAGAGGCAATACAGAAGCCATGAAGGCGAGCAGAATCGGAAGTGGAGAAGAATAACAGTGCAGTTCTCCATTGGCAGAAAAATGTCAATGCATGTAAATTTGCAGACACTACTATTTCTGCCAAAGGAGAATTGCCCTGCAATTCTGTATCTCCGCAGATCTTCTAAAGGCTACCAATAAACTTCTCTCGTCCAGTATTTTCTTAAGGGTCATTTACTTTCAAGTCTCAAAGTATGGAGTGACATTCATATTAGTCCAGGACTTTAAAAACTTTTCATATTAGTCTCCTACTATACCACAGATCCCAACCAATACACCACAGATCCCAACCAATACACCAAAAATCACAACCAATACACTGAAAAACCCAACCAATACCTCTGGATCCCAACCAATTCTCATCTAAGATGTATTTATACACTCACAGAAATCTTCAAACCAATACCATGAAAAACCCAACTAATACCCCCGAATCCCAACCAAGACATTGAAGGTTCCAACCAATACCCTGCGAATCACAACTAATGCACCGAAATCCCAACCAATACACCCAGAACCCAACCAATCCACATATTTCGAGCTATTCCATGGAATTCGACTCGTTCCCTCACTCAAAGAATATGCAATGTGGATTTTGAACCGTAGATATTGATGAGCAGATGATTATGGTGAAGAAGGCTCATTTTTTCACATAACAGAAAATGAGGAATCGAGTTTTCAAAAATGGGAGGAGACTATATGAAATAGAAGGAAACTAATATGAAAAGTATTTTAAGTCTTAGACTAATATGAAAGACACCTCACGAGTCGAGACTTGTAAGTAATTAACCATTTTCTTAATATCTCCCAGGTTGATAGACATCGGATGAAAGGTGAGCATGTTCTGCAATGAGAATGCAATAGCTTACTGCTAAACAGAATGAGTTGCACGACCATCCAGTTGTCCTCGAGGGGATCTGACATACGAGACTTGGCTCATCACCAGTCAATGCAGAAGCAATCAGTGATTTTGGAGAAGCATCCTGCGTTATAGAAAATATAATCAGATTCTATAAACATAGGGATCCTCGCTTATATATTAATACTGCATTGCTCAGGGCCTTTAATAGAAGTCCACTCTATTAGATTAAGAGAGCTTTAAGATTTTCTGTACGGCAGAAACAGTCACCACCATGTTCGTATTGGGAAACATTAGTTATCTTGCTTGCTACAGAAAGGTTGTGAAACACCAAGCTCGGCTATTTCATACTAGCTGATGTAATCATCCAAGCATAATACAAAAGCAATTCGATGTTTTCCGATTACGTAACATTGTAATCGAAAAGATTACCCCTATTCATTAGAAAACAATTACCCTGAATCTGATGATAGTATAGAGGTACCTTAAAGTAATGTTGGAGGACAATTAGTGAGCAGTCTCCTCTGGCAGACAACAGACTAAGGTACTTCTGCCAAATGATGATTAATAACTGTCTGCCAAAAGAGATCACCCGATGATTGACCCACTTCTCAGTAACAATGTAAGGAATGGTAAGGAAATTAACTATATAGATCACTAGAATATAAAGATAAACCAACTTCTCTGTGCACTACAGTTACTCTTTAAGATAGAAGCTTCAGTACAAAGATATATCACATTTAGAAAATGGCATAAGGATAGGACTGGGGGCATTTCTTATTTTCCTTATCATTAATGGATCAGAACAAAATCTGAACACAAGTTTAAGCAACCCAATATGTTGATATTGAAAACCCATGTGCACGTAAGTTCTCATTTAGCAACGTTGTTCCACGCAGAAACGAGAAATCACAAATACCTGGCCCTCATTCTAGATTTGTGGCCTTCACTTAACCTATCACTATCTCAGTCAGACGTGATACGATATTTTTGTGTATATTCTGTTCGAGCATATATCAATGGTAGCCTTTAGCTGTAGTCTACAACATACGTGTTTCCAGGAAGATAATAAAGTGAACGTACTTGATTCAGCGAGCTGAATGTAACTGATAATCACAAAATCCTCCTACATTCTACTCCGATAACTTTAAATTGATGAATTGCATACTACTAATTTTATTTAAAGGTAAAAATAAAAAGTTAGGACCATTTTCATTATTGATAAAAAAAAAATCTTTCAAAACGTCTGACGTTCAGGCTAACACATGCTACCACAAACTCACTAGTGACTATCACCATCACAAGAAATGTGTTCTGAGATTACAAGCTCCAAAATTTACACGACACATTATGCACGAGTGTGCTAATAATTTTTCTCAACCATCTTAAGCCAAAATATCATGATCTAATATGGACAGATAAAGAAAGCATTAGGGTGTTAGCTATCTTCAAACCTTATCAGCAACCACAAAATGTGTTAGGAAACTTCTGGTTATTTTCACATCACTATGAAAACATATGCAAGGGTGACCATCACTGCAACAATGTTAGAGGCATTGTGCCATAGCATATCCCCATTGAAATTCACGGGAATATCCATGCAAATGTGCTAATAATCGAAATTTAAATAACGTCATTAAAGCTCAAAGATGCAGAAACAATACAGAGGCCATGAAGGTGAGCAGAACAGGAAGTGGAGAAGAATGACAGTGCAGTTCTCCTTTAGCAGAAAAACGTCAATGCATTTCAATTTGCACACTTCAATTTCTGCCAAAGGAGAATTGCCTTGCAATTCTGTATCTCCCCAGATCTAGGCTACCAAGTGAAGTTTAGTATTTCCTATTTGCTTTGTTCATGACTTGAGTTCTCTCAGAAAGAAACTAGATTCTCAGTCTTTCTTGTGTGTATTAATATCTCCCAGGTTGATAGATGTTGGATGAATGATGAGGATGTTCTGCAATGAGAACAAAGACGTTGCACGTTCATTCAGTTGTCCTGAGGGCGTTTGACACACGAGACTTAGCCCATGACCAATCAATGCGGACATATTAGAAAGGTTATAGAAAATACAATCAAATTCTATAACACAGGAATCATTACTTACATTTTAAAATGTTTCATTACTCAGGGAATTTAATAGAATTATATTCTATTACATTTAGAAAGCTTTAAGATTGCCAATATATGGCATAAACAGACACCAAGTTACTAAAGACATACATCAGTTATTTTGCCTGTGACATAAGAAAGGTTGTAAAATGTACTATGGCCAAAAAGCATATGTCTGACGTACATAAGACATGCATATTCGGGATTTCTGGAGGATGATTGTCTAGTATCTGAATTTCAGAACATTCATTGAAGAAAGTTGGGCCAAAACATGTTGACTGTAATCATGTAATAATGGGACTATTATCGAGTTTTCTAATTGTTATCATTCCCAAGTGTCATATTTTCTCAAAATCGGAAACGATGCAGCTAAAAGTTTACGAGAACAACAATAATAATAATAATAAATAGTAGTCTCCGACAGACTGTCCCAATTACAATGGATAACCTAAATGTCTATCTTTCTCCAACTGATCGCCTCCATCTTTTAGAAGGTAATTCTTCAAGAGGAAATTGTTTGGCATATAAGACATTTGACAAAGCAACAAGTACAGGAAGATACTTCTTAGTTGTTCAAGGAAGACAATATTATATACGATATGTATGCTTCGTCGTTCAGGAGAAAAAATTGCACACAAATACATGGATTGGTTATAGGACAGATGTCGGGTGATATATTTTTCCAAAATGCCAAGCTTGAGCAAAATCCAAAAATCATAATAGGAAGATCTTTATACTTTCCTTGACGTATGCTTAAAAACAATTTATGAGTAAAGTAATAATATATTTCGAGATATGATACCTGCATGCATGGCATGTCCAAATTATGAGAAGAATAGACTAACACAATGAAGAAGCCTATGAGAGACCGTCAAAATTATAGAAACGCCGACCAGTCTCTATGTGATCTTTGCATTATAATCATATTGATTTAGAATCATATGAGGTAATCTTCAAAATAAAATCCTTTTGGTACATAAAAAATTTAACAAACTAATAAAAAGTAATAAGTACATGAAGATACTAATTAGTTGTTCAAGGGCGACACTAGTATATGCTGCCTCTATGGTTCATTCAGGAAAGAAAATTGAACATAAATAAGTGGTTATACAACACAGTAAGGGTGATACGTTGCTTCAAAATACCGAGTTTGAACAAAATATATATAAATCATAATAGGACGATCTTATTTTGTTCCTTGAACTATGCTTGAATATTGAAAGCAAATGTAAAATTTTCTGCAAATTATCGGGAGTTGAGACCTGCATGCATGGCATGTCCAAGTTCCAAGTGACGAGATAAATAGGTTGACATAATGCAAGACCTTATGAGTGAACATCAAAAAGCAGAAATACGACTGACAAACCACAAAACTATTGCTATTACTGCTTCAGGTCTTATATGGTCGAATGGTGCTTATGATGGGATGGAAATAGGCACATTCTTCTAAGAGAAGTATGGCTGCAGAAGAATTGCTGGGCAAATCTCCTTTGGCAGGGGGCAAACAACGCAAGATAAGATAAAACCACAATCGCATCATATCGATTAGTTGCCTGCCTGCCTGCCAATAGAGTATTCACCCTGTAATGCCGTTGCAGCTGGATTTTGGCATTGATTACCAGTGAAAGACTGGTCATATATGATATCAAGCAGCTTGAATATGCCATTAATAATCTAGCATATCCAACAAAAAGGAAAAACCTTGCAGTCTTAACTTGTGTGCTACTTTATTCCTTGAAAAATCAACAAGTTCCCCAGCTACTTTATTCTTCTGTTTTCGTACGAATCATAGTACATTCTTAAAAAAATCATTCTTTATGCTATATGTTGTTGGGAAAGAAATTAAAAAAAGAAGAAAACAGGAAGTAAAAGGGCTGATTTCTATTTCCAGAATTCTGTTTTTATCCTCTTTCTTGAATGTTTATCAAATTTAATTATGAAAAAATATATAACAATCTTGAAGGAATATAACTTTCGTCATTCATGCATGTAAAGAATATATTAGTTTTCAGAAAATCAAAACAGAAGTTGAAAATAAGACATGCATGGAACTAGAATGGAATTGATACCTTGACCCCATGATCACTTGAGAAAAGGGAAGTTGCGAATTGTCCAGACCAGCAGGCATATATGTCTAGCATATCCAAAATTACTTGTAGTATATATAGTAGTATCTTTGTTCTGTTCTGTGCTTATTACGCGGTAAAACGGATGTTTAAAGAAGATCTGTAAAGCTAGGTAGGGAATATACTACAGTCTAAAACTATACGTGCATCATGCAAAACTAATTAAGGCAAATGCACACCCACTACTCCTCTTCTCTAATAATACATGAATATTCATAGCCCTTGTTTGGTACATTTAAAGTGATTCGATTAGTGTCTCGGTTAGTTAAAAGTCAGGAGGATATGTTCAAATTCCACATGAGACGTGCCTCAATTATGGTTTTGTAAATGTAATAACATTATTAAGAGGGCCGCCCTCATATGAGGCTCAAGAGTGCACGAAGCATATCCCAAAAGAGGGGGACAATGCCATTAGAATATAAGTACCCTCCATGGCTGCTTTCAGGAGTAAAAATTATTTTAAAATAATACAGTTGTGTTCGGTTCAATTTAAAAGATATTTAATTCAGTTCAATTTAAATCCAATAAATTTAGTTTAGTTATACTAAATTGAGTTCAATTTACATTCATTCGGTTCAGATCGGTACATATAGTTATTAAATTGAGTTCAATTCAACTTAGAACCATTTATTTCAATTCAACTCCTATCATATGAAGTTAACAGAGTCTACCAACACAAAATTTACGAGCAAATTTTGTGTGGTGTATACAGTGCAAGCACTCCCAAAGAGTATTAACTCTTGTTTTTGCATATTCTTTGAACTTGTTATTACCACAAATAAATCCAAACTATCAATATCACAATGCAATCCTCTAGATCACCTAAATTGATGACTTGGTTAAACGGGTTTATGAGGTGCTGAAGCAATACCTTCCTCTTACAAAGTATGTGGGTCCCTTAAATGGGACTTGGGATGTCAAACGGATCATTTTCAATCCAATCCATGATGGATCGGGTCTATTTGAATCGGATTCGTGCTCGAATCCATCATTACCTATTTGGATTCAATTCGATTCGATCGGCTTACATTAATTAGTTTAGTGATTTTTTTCATATTCGAAATGGATCCCAATATCTTTCTTACGACAAAGAGACAAACTTGTCATATCAACTTTAAGTGGATTGATCCGATTTGATCCAAACGGATCCGGTTTCTTGGATCTAAATCTACCAGATAAGCAAAGCATTTGTTGTGGATTGTTTGAATCCGTTTCAATCCGGACAGGATTTGCGGATCAAATCCATATGACACCCCTTGATGGATCCACGTGGGTCCCACGGGCTTTGTGAGATGGAGGTGGCCATAACATCTTACAAACCGGTTAAATGTTACGCAATTTAATTATGCTATCCTTAGTTATAGGTATGATAACATATGTACAACGCATTAAAGCACCACTAGACATTAAAGTAGCAGCTTGATATTACCCACCGTCAACATGGAAGCGAACCAACGACACCTGACATAATAAGTTAATGTTCTGTAACAATTCAATCCCATCCGTCCATTGCTTCATCATTGGATCCATTAATACATAGGTTGTTCACTTCTGCTGGTTCATCACTTGATCATTTCATCAACAGTTTAGGTTGGACTACGGCGAGTTTTCCCTTCTTTTCATTAGGGGAGGGGTGTTTGGGGACAATCTCTAAGTGATTCCGTGTACAAATAATACTAAGAGTAGAGCAGAAGAGAAATCAAAACCTGTTTTCAACTGTGATAGAAAGTCATACTACGAGTATTTACAATAAGGAGAAACGAGCAAGAATGTAGAAGTCACAATAATCTTTCACAACATTCCAAACTAATACTAATATTATCAAATATACCAGCCACCATGTGAACAGCCAAGCTAAAACTGTCAGTAGATGAAATCCTCTAATGTTGCGATATTTATAGACAGGAAAAAATCCTACAGGACTTGGGAAGCTTTTTCATGAGAACCAACTTAAAAGTATACAGCACAAGTACCTCATTAGTCATTAGGTAACATGTAGTAATTGTATCGGTATAGAATTGTAAGTATGGGTAAATTGCCGGGCAAATCTCCTTTGGCAGTAACCTAAAAAACGCTTGCTAGCGATGCACATTAATCACATTGCTAACAGCTTAATGTGCAGCTGCCAAGGGAGTAATTGCCCAGTAATGCACCCAAACACTTGACTTGCAGTTCTTTTTACCACTGCTCTTGTTAAACAGTTGTCGAGCTCTTGGATCTATTTATATTTGAGCGAAAATATAGTATTTTCTGCATTCCACAAGGATATTTGAGGCATATTCTTATATGCAAATCGCACAGAGGAATAAACTGTTTGTTTCCGTAGGGAGAACGAATTGAAACTTCAATTGAAATCTTTCTATTCATTCTAGGTTTCTCTCAAGCATCCAACACCCACCACTCGAGAGACGAGAGCCATTCATAAAGGAATGTGCGCCCTTACTCAAGGACCACAACTAATCACGCCAATATTTGATTATAGAGCTTACACTAACTGTGTAGTAATGTAGAAACTATATAGGGAAACTGATAACATCTAGAAATTAAGGTCTGTAGAACCTATATGAGAGCACATGCTCGAGAATGTTTGCTTAACTCTGAAAATGAAGGCTCATTATATTTCAAGCAGACAATTCTATATGCTTATAGCAAGACCATCAGCTCTCTAGCATTAGTAACCTCAGATACATTGATCAATATCGGAATATATGTAGTTAATTATGTTACATGGACCGTTTACAAAAGAGTTGGATTTTTTTTTTTATTCTTAGGAAATTTTCCCTAAATAAATTAACAGTTTGATTGGACTTTTAGAGTGCCATTGTGCTTGATTGGGCAAGAATTGATTCTTTATGTGGCCTTTTATGGTTTTTGGGGGGGTGGGGGTGGTCTTAATAGTTAACTGAGCTTAACATACCAAGAGAGGTCAATTTCAATTACAAGATGTCAATAAAGATCTTGAACTTAGATTTCACATGACTAGACCATCATTTGTCATATTCATGTGAGAATAATATAATCAAAAGGCGATTTGCTTACTTTCAATACCAAGCTTCTGGGGCAAAAACATTAACAAGAGGAATCTTATGCTTCCCTCCTCTAGTCCTACTACCAAAGTGTACTAAGGATCAAGTTCTTTAGAAAATGGCACAATACATATACGATGTTTCAACCAGGAAAGAATATTCACAGAGCAAAAAGTTGCAGAGTGAAGGTCAGAACTTTTGGTGCCATGGCCCCAAGAAAAAGTAAAGAGAAAAGACTTTAGAGGAATAGTCCTAAGCATATGCCATCTCTATTTTTGGCCTTCAGCAGCATATCCAAATGAAGGTCAGGAGCAACTCGGTATATAGAATATGCATGGTTTGAACATGAACTCATCAAAGCCTACATCATATGCAGTCTCAGTTTGGGAAGAATATCTTTAACTGTGTGGGAAAATGAATAACAGTGCGATCCTCCCTTGGCAGGGAAGATTAGAAAGGCAAAGCAAATGCATATTTATTTCTCTGCCAAAGGAGAATTGCCCTGCAATTCTATGCCACAATGCTGGAACAATTCAACTTCCATTAATGTACTATTAAGTTTTACGCATTCATCAACCAATGTTTATGTTTGATATGCTTTTCCTCAATTCATTATCCTTACTGTCACTATCATTTACAATTCTATTCTGTACTTTATAATAGAGTACCAGAAAACAACAGATTATGCAAGGGTGGGTCAAATTGAGTTGGTGAACTACTTGATGAGCTTATTAGGTTCATGTTATCGATACTTCTGCGGACCGGCTCTTGCTGGAGAGAAGCCATGCATTAGGAGAACCTACAAAATGGGGTCTGTTACTAAATATTGCAAGTTGCAACGATGATTTTTTTTTCCTTCTTTTTTCTTCAAATCATCAACTTTGAATGCATCTTTTATTGAATTTACTTCTTTTTCAAGGCCGTTCTAAATTTTATTGAACTATATGACCCTAGGAACACGAACAAATATTACGGTACATTTACATATACTCCGATGAAATCAATAGCGAAAGCATTCAAAGCTTGAAACCCAGGAGAAGAAAAATGCTGACGGTTTCCCCTACTTTTTTTATGTAAATTTTTAGGCTCTGTCAATATTTATTCTCATTAAGCAGGTTTATTCCTAGTGATTATTAATTGAAGAAAGTACGTCCTTAAGAAGAAACACAAAATTATGACTATAATGCAAGTCATATAAAGAACAAAAATGCGTTTCATCTATTGTTATATGTATGACAGATCTGGCATCACTACCAACAAGCTAATTAAATAAAAAGACCCTTATTCTCATTACAGAAAAATCTGACAATAACCAGGCATGTTATCAACTGATAATAATGTAGTAGCAGAAAAGAACCATGGTTGGCGTTGTTCTGAACAAACTGCACAGACTTGAGGTAACAAAAGGGCTTAAACTTACGCTATTGAAGTGTAATGATTAACCTGTCCAACCAAGCTCTATGTTTCACCAAATCAAACTACATTGTGATATCTGCACATGGATAATCATAATGCACATATAGGAAATGGTTTCGTATTAATCTCGGAGTAGAACTAACAAAACTTAGATAACAGAAGTTCTTGAACTTGGAAGCTCCAATCATTAATCTCCAACAAAATTATTTAACAATGACATATGCGGCAACATGGAGACCAAGTCGAAGGGATAAGAGGTAGAGGGAGACCAAGGAGAACTTGGGAAGAACAAATCCGATTGGACCTGGATGCGCTACATCTCTCTGCGGGTTTGACATCCGATCGAGCAAGTTGGAGACGTAGAATCTCGATTAGATAGGGGTAGGGCGTTCTAGACCCCATTCCCTATTCGAGGATACAACATATGCGTGTCTTTCTTGCTTGCTTTGACTTTACTTGATGTCCCTACCTGTTTGTTTTTCTTTTTGTGCTTTTCTTTTTGTGTTTTTTCGGTTGTTGGTCGTGGGTATAACCGGTCTGCGCTATCGTTACGCTCTTTGTGTCTCGCGTTGTTTGCCTCTTCTTGGTGGTTGCCTTGCTAAGGTTTTCGATTTGTTTCCTGTTTGATCGGTAAAATCTATCAATGAATAATTTGTCAAAATCGATGATCATGTTTGACTAAATGATTCGTGAATTATTGGTTTGTTGTTTGTGGTTTGTTTTTCTTATTTAATTTCAGTTGATTCATAAATTTTCTACTTCTGTTAATTGAATTAAAAAAAAAATTGGTGAGCCGGGGGTCTCTTTCGGAAACAGTCTCCTTTTTTGGGGTATGACTGCGTACATCTTACCCCTCATACTCTGGCTAAAGGCGGGATTGTGGGTAGGTTTGGTTTTGTTATATGCGGCAACATGGTAACAGGTGTGTAAGTGCGGAAGATCTGAAAGTGGACTGTGATGTAAGATAATGATTATTACTATGAAGTTAGGAAATCAATGTCATGCATGTAAAGCTAACGCAAATTAATGCGTGCCTGGTACTTTTTTCTTCTTCCATCAAAATAAAATAACAAGAATTTTCATAGCCCTTGTTTAATACGGTGTGCATATTTTTATTTTACATATTTAATTCATTTAGCTGTAAATAGGTCATCTAATTGTGGAAGAACGTAGAGTCGGAGACACTTAAACTAAAGAGTATTTTCTTTAAGGATAAATTAGAAAAAGCTAAAAAATGCTCGAACTCACAATAATCTTTCATAACATGCCTAACTAATACTAATATTATCAACAAATTTCGATCCCTGATACTCGTACCACCATGTTAAAAAAGCAACATAAACCTCTCTATATGAAATTCACACATTTTGTCAAACACAGAAAAAATAGTACAAGACTTGGGAATTTTTGTATGAGAACAACATAAAACAAGGGCGTAAATGCACTAGTACCGCATATTAATGTGACATGTCGATATAGTAATCTCATGGGTATAGATTATAGAATGATACAGTATGGCTAAATTTCCTTTGGCAGTGCGCTCAAGAAAAAAAGCTTGCTAGCGATGCACATAACTCACATTGCTAACTGCTTAATGACCAGCTGCCAAAGGAGTAATTGCCCAGTAATGCACCGATACACTTTGACTTGCATTTTTTTTTTTTTAATCACTGCTCCTGTTTAACAGTTGTTGAGCTCTTTGGATAAATTTATAGTTGAGTGAAAATACTGCGTCTTTGCATGCTAGGAGGATATTTGAGGCATATTCTTAATGCAAACCGCACAGAAGAATAAACTGCTTATTTTCGTAGCGAATGAAATCGAGATATTATATGAAATATCTCTGTCATACTAGGTTTCTCTCTAAAGCATCGTGAGTGGTGTACATAAAGGGCGAATCGTTCTTTTTATGCTACTTCTAGGCACAAGTAATGAGGGACATTTTAAAGGATGTCAGATTAGTCCAGTTTCTAGAGATTTTGAGGCCTTACATTTTGGAGCTCATTAAGCCGTGTTTTTTACATAGATGTTATGTTATAGCTCTGGATAATCTATATACTCTCTCGTCTAACATTTCATAATGTTATGTTACATAATCATCTATTTATTTATGTTTTCTAAATTTGCGAAGATAGGAGATAGCTCAGGCATAAACCCTCAAACATAAAGTCAGTATAGGACAGAAAATCACAGCATCCTACGAAAAGTGCAGAATAATCGAACGCAAAGCAACTTTCTTCGCAGTTTACAGGTTCTGCTGCATAAAGTATTCTGAGCAAAAACAGTCAATCAGCATTCAAATTATTATAATGTGTTATTTTTCATATGCTTGGAGAGTCTCCAATAGTGCTGTTTGTGCCAACAGTCACATATTGAAATGTGCTAATGTCATATAAGCCTAAAAAGAAAAAGAAAAAGAAAAAAATGCCTTAGATTATCTCACATAACTATTATTTCACCCATCACGCAGTATATACAAGATGAGATCTCATGGTGTATGTTGTTCACATATGATATTGTTATAGGGGAAGAGACGAATGACGAAGTTAATAATAAGTTGGAGTTGTGGAGACAAAAATTAGAGCCTAAGGGCCTGCACTTGAGTCGCTCAAAAACTGAGTACGTGGAGTGCAATTTTGCAAATGAAACGGAAGAATGTGAACACGAAGTAAGGATTGCAACTCAACTACTATCACAAAATGATAGTTTCAAATATCTAGGTTCTATCATACGACAGGATGGACATGTTGAGAGCGACGTTATTCATCGCATCAAGGCTGTGTAGGAGCTAATTTCTATAGCTCTGATACCACTGTTGGGGGCAAATTTTGCGTAGC
>JAYMSG010000104.1:0-13254 GCA_036897925.1 Aragoa abietina | reverse complement strand
AATTGTCAACATGAATTAAGAGTTAAATATGAATGTAATAAATTATACTCCCCTAAAATTGTCTCCGCCCCATTTTGCTCTAATGTCTAAAACCTAATCGTCTCCACCGCTTTTCCACTAGCCGGTAGCCACCTACACCAAGTCCCTTTCAGCCTTCTATCATCATGACCTCGTCGACCCCGGCAAACTCCGATAAAGCCTCCCCCCTTTCTCTTTGTTCCCCTTCCAGCCTCAAACTCCACCCATGAAACCCTTAAATCCATCCACCTAGATACCCTCCTAACCCCCTCTAAAGACCCCTTGAATTCCAACAAGAACTATGCAGCTGCTGCTACTGCTCAAGTCAAATCCCCCGTGGAGGTCAAAACTGCAGATCCGCGCTCTTTTTTCGATGGTGCGGGCTCAGCTAGGAAATTAATTCAACCAAAACCCTTGGAGTTTTCAGACAAGTCACCTCTGGTAGATTTCTCATCTGAAGAAATCAAAGCCCTGGTCGCTCCCTTCATGTACAGCTTTGTGGGCGAATTTGCTTATGGTTCGTCTGAACTATCAATCATCTCGGCGGAATTCGTACAGATGAATCTGAAAGGTCGTTTGCATGTAAGTTTTCTGGACTGTAAAGTTAGACTCAAGTAAAACAACAGGAGATTACTATTACATGCCATGAAGTAAAGTTCACCGATCTATGGAGCTTAGAGCTAAAAGAACAACAGTAAATATGCTTTCATAGAAATCGTTGCTTATTAAATACTCTATATAGTTAGTTCAAAGGGTGAGAAGAGAAAAGAAAGTGAACCAAAATCAAATTTCACATAATTTCAGTGGCCTAATGGCAATTTCAAGATTCTACAACTCTTGTTTGACCATGAATTCATGATCTTTTGTCATTGACAACAGGGTAAATGTGAATACTGTCAGCCCATACTCCTTTCTGGGCCTCACCAATAATGGGCCTGATACACTCCCACACCAAACTGTTACACTTAGGCCCACTGCCCATTCCCAATTGCCACACCCTGTCACCTTTCTTCACTCTTTCCTTATCATCCATGTAACCAAGCTCATACCATATCGAGGAAGACGATTGATTGCCAAACCTGTGGAGTGTCATCAATGCAGCCTCCATGACCCTCTCTCGGAGTTTTTTATCCCTTGCCGATTTCACGAATCACCGACTTGCCAGAGACTGGCAGAAAAAAGTGTTGCAAGATCATCTTGAAATTAGGCATGTAGATTTCGGTAGACTTGTCTATGTACTTTTTCTTGAGGATTGAGTAAGCATATAGTATGATTTCCGTGTACGGTAGGAGCTTTGACCCGAGTATGGAGATGTTGGAACGTAAGGTTTCTCCTGTTACCTGCATGCAGAAAGAAACAATTTGAGGTAGCTTTCACCTTTCTCTAGCTCCTCCTGCACTTCACGCTGACAGCCCATGTTGGCCTCATGTGTGGACCTCACATGTACTGTGAGTGTGAGGTGTAAGAAGCGTGAGAGCATAATCGAAGAAATCAACAAATATGGTATGCATTTGGAACTCTGTGGCATGTTACACTTGAAATATTTGTTGTCTAATACCCAATTTATCAGTCGTACAGAGGGATGAGATCAGAAATAAAATTTAGAAATGAGAATATGTTATATTGAGAAAACATAAAAAAAGGTAAGAATAAGAAAAATCAAAATATAGGGAGCAAAAGTAGGATTTCGAAAACGTTGTGCCGGTGGCCTCCACCAACCCATCTCCGCCTTTGACATATATGATTGTGAAGTATATAATAATAATAGTAAGTGACATTAACACACTATATATTTTTGAAAGTTTCGGTCAAAAGCGACGTGGCATACTTGTAATGATATGTATCGTATATAGAGTTAGGAATATTAACACTATATACATTCTTGAATGTCCACGCAAATGTAACGTGACATATTTCTAGTGACGTGACACATAATCCATCAACCATAGAGTTAAGAGAATAGTAAATCTTTAAAAGTATAAGCGCAACGGCATATTTCTCACGATATCTGACATATGAATCATCATATATAGAGTTAACATAATATTAATGGGAGAAATCTATTTCAGCTACTATAAAGTGCAACATTTTTTATTTAGGTACTTTATTATGGTAGTATTCATTTTAAGTACTCTAGTATGTATTTTATGTCCATTGACTTTAATTTTTGATCTTTTGTTTTCCAAAATTAGAAAACAAATTTTAAAAGTTCTAAAAAGTAAAAGTTTTATTTAAAAAATCAAAATAAATTTTAAAAAATTCAAAAAAAATATTTTTATTTAAGAAATCGAGCATAAGTTTTAAAAGTACTCTAAAAAAGTTTATATTTAAATTAAATGAAATTTATTTTCATTTTAACATAAAAATCAAAAATTAAATTGAAAAATTGAAAGAAAGTTTTTATTTTAGAAATTAGAAATAAATTTAAAAAACTCCCCAATTTTTTTATTTATTTAAAAATTGAAAAAAAAATTAAAAGTTCCATATAACTAAATTTTTATTTAAAAAATTAAATTTTAAAAAAAATACAATTTTAAACATTCCCCATAAAAATTGTTTTATTTAAAAAATCAAACATAAATTCTAAATATTATCAAAAATTTATTGGGGAATTTTTAAAAAATTTATGCGAAACTTTTGAAATTTATTTTCAATGTTTAAATAAAAACTTCCTTTTTCATTAATTGTTTTGAACTAAAAACTTTTTTCGAAAATTTTAAAATTTATTTTTTATTTATTAAATTAAGAAAAAACATAATTTTTTAAAATTGGATTTCGTTTTTTATATTAAAACTTTGAATTTAAAAGAAAATTGAAAATATAAAAAGAAAATCAGAAATTACGTGTCCGTTAACTTTTTTTTTTTACAGAACACATAAAATGAACAAAAAAACACATACTAATGTAAATAAAATGGACAAAGTCACAGTAAGGTATCTAATCAAAACACACTAAAGTAACTAAAATAAATACATGTATCTAAATCAGAAATGTTTCACTTTAAAATATATAAAGTGGATTATTACCTAATATTAACACAGTATATACTTCTAAAAGCTCGTGCAAAATAGAAGTTAGTAAGTACTAACAACATGCGACACATAAAACAACAATTATACATAAAGCTGAGAAAAATATTTCACTAGACCTGCAACGAGTCCCTCCGGAGTGTCACCCCTGTAAACCCATCGGAATCCTCTTCCCTTAAAGCTGAATAATACGCCTTATCATCAAACGCCCTTTATGTTCTCAAGCTACGAACAAGCTTATACTTCGCCGTTCCCTTCACCTGCTTCTTGTTACTAACCAAAATGGCGGCAGCTCCCATCCGAAAGAGACAGTTGATCACCATCATAGGTTGTTCCTTTCCAGGATACCATCCTGTAGACAGAATCTCCGTGCTTAAAATCACCGCATTTGCATTTTTACGCGTTTTCATGATGTTCCGAGCCATGTCGATTGCTAATGCACTCGCACTACACCCCCATTCCGCTTATCGTGTAGCTCTTCACGTCTTCCCTCATCGAGAACTTGTTGACGATTATGGAAGATAAAGATGGTGCAGGGCAAAATCCACTGCAGTTTACAATCAGTATGTTGATTTCGGATGGTGTAGTGTTGGTTTTGGATAAAAGGCCGGATAGAACAGGGAAAAAGACCATGTGGGCTTCTGAGGTGGGAAGATTTTGGTGGGATGGAGTGTATGGCTGGGGGTAAGTAGGTCATTTCACCTTGACCGGAATGTGTAACGATTTTCGTCATGAAATGACGCTTTCTTTGTCCAAGAAATCGAGTTTGTGGGTATGTTCGATGAAGGTTGATTTGGGTACTCTGCAGAAGTTTGGAGGTTTGAGGCATGAAAAGTCTACTAAGTAAAGTGGGAATGGTCTTGAAATGTAGTGTTTTGTGAGGACTAAAGCAAGAAAAGATAAGATTGTGGCAATGTGGTAGATTGGATCTTTTTGTTTGATGATGAAAGGGCTTGTAAGGAGAAGAAGGGTAGGAGGATTGAGAAGTTGATGAGTTCAAAGAGGAATGCAAAGGTTTTGGATAATATGAGGTTCTGGAGTGAGTTGATCATCATGGTGTTGTTCTTAGCCATGTTTGTGTGTTTGATGGTGGAGATTTTGTGGGATTTTTATGAACTTTTAGAGGGAATGAATGAACCATTTATAGAAAGGTGTTGAGTGACATAGAGTTGCAGGCTTGTTATGTATTTGATGGGAGTCATAAATATGTATATCGTGTTTGTTGTATGAGTTTGTAATATTTATTCATGTAAGGCTATGGACAAGGTATTATTAGCAAGGCTGGTGATTGGTTGAAAATTGTAGTTCGGAGGGCGAAACTACTCATATTGTCTAGAAATTCATAGCAACATGGGAAATACCGTAATCAATATATCTTTTGGCATGAGCGGGGCGACTAACCATATTTGTCTTGGTTCCACCCTGATTACGGTTGAGGGAAGGAGGAGGGGACGATGAAGCACCTATCTGAAAATTTTACGACAACCATTGTTGTTGAAGATACTCTAGATATACGAGAATCATCGAGGACTTTTGTACGCATATCTCGAGTATCTTCCACAAATGCAATACCGTACTCAACAACTTTTTTAGAGTTAGGATGCGATCTTACCTATTTCTGGTTCGCCCTATTGGCGTTGAGAGAGTTAAAATTCACAATGCTCTTTAAAGTTATCTTGAATTGTTTTGGTAGATGTTAATGGGTTTCTAACTTCTAAACAAGTTGAGTTGGTTTGACTAGGCATTCATAATCAAGTGATGATCAATCTGATACAAATGGATAGAACCAAACCTACCCAAATCCCGTCCGTAGGCTGTTTCCGAATAGATCCCCGGCTCAGAAAAGACCCCCTTTTCTCTCTCTTTAAA
The DNA here is from genome assembly GCA_036897925.1 of Aragoa abietina. Taxonomy (NCBI): domain Eukaryota; kingdom Viridiplantae; phylum Streptophyta; class Magnoliopsida; order Lamiales; family Plantaginaceae; genus Aragoa; species Aragoa abietina. The sequence continues at coordinate 8,338 of JAYMSG010000104.1, read as the reverse complement.
CTAGACACAAAATAGCTCCCAGAAATAAAACACACAGCTAAGTCAAAGCGAACAACGTCAGAGATGGAAAACTGAAAAAGTTGGTGACATGAAAATAAACAAAAGGCGTAGTGAAATGGCACACTAAGGACACCCAACACACAACAACAATAGTCTTTAGAATACAAAAACTACGCACACCATCAATTAGACAAGCAAAGCAAAAAAGATGCAAGCAAAGACAAAAACACGCAAAGACACACAAAACCTAACTGACTCCTATTTTTAGGCTCTAACTCTCATCTAGCCCCTACTAAAAGTTTTAGCAGAGGAAAAACATAGTCTTTCGCCACTAGAAAACTAAATTCTAGGCTATCGAACCCTCCCTAACCTAGCAGATGTTGTATCATCGTATAAGGCTTTAGAGTCTAAATCTCACTTTTCCCCGTCGTCTCAGAACGATATATTCCTTTCTTATTGAAAATTTATATCTCCAACTTTTTTGATCGGATATCATATCCTCAAAGACGTATAGCGCTGCAAAGTGAATAGACATGACACATAAGATTACAACTAACAACCTATCATTAAGTACTTCGTACTACAAGAGTAACAAGACACTTGCATGCATGGTTTTGTCTGTTCATAAGTTGACTATTAGGTAAAATAACCCATAGACATAGTCAATCAATGTCTGAGATGAAATTATTTTGCAATAAATCTGAGTTCGTTGGTTAAATGCACTGGTATATATAAAGACAAGTGGCTTGAAATCTGGTATGTTTTGTCTGCAATTTCTTGAAAAAACAATGTGACAGTACTGTGTATGTATGATCAACTGACACATGAATATTTCCGATGATGTCCATATTTAATGCAATAATAACACATTCATTCATCCATGCAAGTCAACCTGTACAAAGGGATAGTGGCAGTATATTTTAATCTTGGGGAATTGAATGAAGTTGTTGGTTTGTTAGTCAAGATTTAATGGGACATAGATTGATTGTTTGAGCATGGGTGTTGAATACGGTGTGCATATATAGTCGGAGTCAAACTCGGCTAAATTATTAGAAAAAGTTTAATTGTTAGTTTAAAATAGAATATCCTATCCCTATATCAATGATGGAGTGAATGTCTGATACGGGAATTGATGTGTACATATGAAATTAATTACGTCCCCACAATGATAGTTACATTTTCAATTGCATACATATTACGTTTCACAAAGATAGTTACATCTCCAATTGTGTACATGATCCAGTTGGACGCATGCACGACATTTTACCTCCGTTTAGGTGAAGAAACGCCTTTGATGACCACTATTGGGTGACTTTTAGTACCAAAACGCCGAGGAGCTTGTTTAAGAATTCGTAATATGTTTGGCCATAAGGGATTTCACTATATGACAGTAGTGTCAATCGGATTGAATTCACACATTCTTGGTATGATAGTATAATACACTATTATACAATTGGGAGACAGTAGCGGATTGCTTCCCGTATTAAAATATGTGCATACATGACAAAATTCGAACTCAAAACATAGCCACTTAGCTATTGCAATTCACAGCCCTTCCTGGAACTAGCAAGAAGATATAGTCCTCCATTGATCTGCAAAGTTAACATGGTTCTGTAATTCACAGGTTTGTTTTCATCAGCCAGCTTAAATGAGAAGGCACTCAGCAGCACGGATGCGAAAACTTTCATCTGTCTGTATGCAAACTCTTTCCCTAAGCAGATTCTTGGTCCTGCCTGCACATATATGATCGTTTCACTTTCACCTACGTACCGATTGACTCCCCATAGTTCGACAAGATTACATCTACCTCCGTTACATAAATCTCAGTTCTGTGTGTGCAAGTCTAGGAAACCGCTACAAAGGTACAAACTTAAAGTTGCTATTGAGTCCCAGAGAAAACACTTTGCCCTAATTAGTTAGTGGCTATTTGCAAAAGCTTCTCATTTGAAGAAGTTAATTCCAAGAATCACTTCTGGAGATGCTTCTCAAATTCGATTTTGGGAAGTCGGATTTTTTTTTTAGCTTTGAGAAGTTGGTTTTGCAAACACTTGTTTATGCATAATCATTTTCTTATAATCAAAATTTGAAAATCAGAAACTTTTGCAAAGAGACACTTAAACAACATAGTTTTGCTATTTATTCCTAAAAAATTATGGCTAGACATTATTGAAGTCTTGTATTCTATACATAGTACTTATCAAGAAACTATATCCTCTATAGATATTTTGCAGATAACTCAAAGAATAGAAAAACGCTGAATCTTACCTGAAAGGCTGTAAATTTGAAAGAGCTCTCTTGCTGGAAAACTCCATTTTCATCAAGCCATCTCTCAGGCTTGAACTCTTCCGCATCCTCACCCCACAGGGATTTTATCCTCCCCATAGCATAAGGCACATACGACACCAAATTCCCTTTCTTTACACTAAATCCATCCGGAAAAGTATCATCTGAAAAACACATCTTTCCGTCCTGCTACGCAGAAACAGTAAACAAGATAAGCCTTTTTCTCCTTTTCATTTTGTAAATATGAGTAATTATTAGATTTACCGCTGGAACAGCAGGGTATAATCTGAGAGTTTCACTTAGAGCAGCATGAAGAAACTGCATCTTATCCAACGCTTCCTCTGTAATACTGTTTGCTATTTCCTCAACGGTTGGGTTTTCTATAAGTCCAGTAGCGTGGCGAACTTCTTTTACGATCTTATTTTGTATGTGAGGGTATTTGCATATCATGTAGAAAAACCAAGAAAGAGTGCTTGCTGTGGTATCTTTCCCAGCAATTATAAAACTCAGTATAATATCTTTCAGGTACTTGGGATCTGTTTCATTCATTTCCAGAAATCTTGAAAGAATATCTCCTCTATTCACCTGTCATTCACATCAGTTCTGTTATTCCAAATGCTACAAGAAAAGAAAAGTTATAAAGACATTATTTCATTTAACTCACAGATTGGTCTTCATTAGTTTTGATCATTTGGTCGGTCTTGCTTTGGATAACTTCATAAACAAATTTATCAACTACTTTCATGTTCTTTTTCAAGGTGGCCTCGGATCCTATATTAAAGAATTTCTTGATCGGCCAGGACACATCTACGTATCGGTAACACGTCATTTCACTCGCTTCATCAAAAGCCTTGGAGAATTGCTGACCTTCGTTAGTCCCACTCAAGCTGCCGAGATCAACTCCCAGTACAACCTTGAAAACCGAGTCCATTGCAGATTTCATGAACAAATCCTGTAATTTGAGGTCAGGGAGGAAATTATATTCTCAAAACCGAGATATTTATGCTCAGACCCCTGCATATAGGCCTAATTAAACATGGCATCCACTAGTTCTCAATAAAATACATCGACAGCCAACGCACCCCATCAAGGTTCAAATTCAATATTACCTGAATTTCAATCGTTTGATTAGAAGCAGCAGCTGCAGCTACTATTGTAGCAAGTTTAGCTGCATTTGTCTTAAAGACACCGCTGCTAAATTCCCTCAAGTTCCTAGTTGAAAACTCATAACTCGACATCTTTCTTTGGTGTCGCCACCTTTCACCATCGACTGTAAAGATCCCGTCTCCTAAAAGACCCTCCAAAATGTCATGATGAATTGACCCCTGTGAAAAGACGAGAACTTCAGACTCAAGATGTTCAATTTCAACCAAGCATCACATTTTTGCATTCACATACAACATGACAGATGTTCAATGACAACGCTTTTTGCTAAAATAGATTTTCAATAGCAGATGATAATTTCTTACAACACAGACAAGACTATAACATTGCCATTAACTCAGCAAACTCAGCATTTTTGCTTTCCCAACCTATTCCGGTTTATGTTTCGTAGAATGTGAATTTAAAGTTCAATCAACTACTCCCTTAGCTCCAAGCTACATCTATCAATCTATCGACAGAGTCAAATTGACAATTGAGCCAAATTGTCTTCAAATTTCATGTTTAACTACCCTACTTCCTCTAACATTCCTTTTCTACTTCCCCAACTCTTTAGACCCTATTCAGTTCAACTTATAAATAATTAAGTTCATTTCAATTCACATACAACAGTTCTACTAAATTCGGTTCAAAAGAGTTCAGTTCACGTCATTTCCTTTCAGTTAAACTTAAAAATGATTAAGTTCATTTCAATTCACATAGAAAAGCTCAACTAAATTCGGTTCAAATAAGTTCAGTTCACGTCATTTAGTTCAGTTCAGGAACGCATCCTTAGTTCCAATCCTAGTGATTGACTAAAATATCTCAGCAACAAAAAAGGGCAAAAACCATGTTCCCTTCTACCTTATTATCACAACCATCATCACCTAAACAAAAATAATCACATATATGCAAATACATGCTCTGCAATCACTAAACTAAACATTAAATTCTTGATCTTTGACAATCACAAGATTAAAAAAAACGTACCTTTCCATAATTTGCAAAATTGGTTTTGAGGAAGTACTCAATATTTGCAGGATCAGAAGTGTAAATCTCGGTGTTGTCATGGTAAACAATCCTGAAGGTCAGATTCTTGTGGGTGAGATCAGTCAAGTAATCATATAAGTTGTTGAAATTGAGCAGCAGATGAAATATGGTGCCTCCAAAAGGATGATACTTTTTCTTCTCCTTTGCAGAAAGGAGAATCTTGATTATCCATATCACCAAAATCCCAGAAAAAATTGGGACTAAAATGGGTTTAATCAGCTCAACAAAACGCATATTCTGAATCAGTCGGTATGAATTTGTTCTGTCTGTGCTTGTGAGTGTCATCGAATTGGTTTTTTTGAAACGGGTTGACTCGTAAGTCTACTTGCTCGCCTCGGTTTGTACCTTTTGGAAGAATATTGGTAGGGAAATTTACTCGTCGCCTTTAAATTTTACTAAAAGGTCTTCTATCATTAAATTTTTTTAATAAACATTAAAAAAACAGCCGACGTTAGTAAAAATGACACGTAAAAAGATAAAAATACACTTAACAACGACTAAATTTATGTATGAGACACTACAAAATGAGGAGATGTCCGCGTAATTTTTCCATATTTTTACTAATATAAAAATAATTTGTGATTAAGAGTCACGATAAGAAAAGAAAGTTGAATATTTCATCAATACAGAGGGAGTATATACGTTACATTTTCTTTATTAATTATAATTTTGTTAATACTGCGACTTTGTTTGCATATTAAACACATAAAAAGATGTGGACAGACCGGTCCAATTACGGGTTCATAGAAAATGAGCTAATCTTTATGGTTTACTAAAATTGTGTTTGTAAATACTTATTAACTGTTTTAGAATACTTTTACTTAAAACAGATAAAAATTACTTATAAATAAAAATGGCGGGTTTTGCTATCACTATTAAAAATCAGATTCAAGCAAAAAATAAATAAATGTTTAGTATTTTCTTAAGATAGAAAATAAGTGATTATTAAAGTGAGATCATTTTATTTCGAATTTCAAGGTAAATTATAAAATCATCTCATGTGATATTTTTAGCTTATAGCAGTTTAACTGTTTATTTTTAGAGAAGTAACACAAAACGAAAAAAGTAAACACTTGAAAATTACTCCCTTCATCCTACTTAGTTTCTCCTGTATTTCCTTTTTGGATGTCCAGCCATCTTTTCCTGTTTTCATTTTTAATCTTTTTTAGTCCACTTTTTGAGTCTTTTCGTATCCACTTGAGCTTAGTTCTTAGAAAACGTAAAAAAAAACAATATGAAAAAACAGACGAAACGAATAGAGTACTTTTTATTAAAATAAAAGTAGATAAATACTTTACAAAATCATTTACAAACCCAACTTAAAACTTACGGGGCGATTCTAGCCACACATGAACAGACAAATCTTTGCCATGTGATTATGTGAACTAGAAAAATTCTCAGTCACGCTAGTATTGCTATTCCATAGCTTTAAGATTAAATAAAATCTCTTACATTAACAACAACATTCTTCTCAAGAATTCTCATTCTTCTTTTTTTCTTCTTCAAATACACAAATCCATCATTCAGATTAATAAGCACATCTAAAAAATGAGTCGGGTCGTCACAATTCGGAAACATCTTGCATGTTTCGTTCTCATGCAAGTGTTGATATCCATTTTGCACCACCGTATCTTCTTTCAATTCGCACAAGGCCAGCAAGTTTCTGAGAACAATTACACCACCATCAATACTTCTCAGCTCAATGATCCGGTGGTGATGAATCGGTTCACGGAGTTTGTTTATCAACGGCTTACCGGCATGACGTCGGATCTTATACATAGTCAAATTGCTCAACGAGCCAGCTTCTGTATTACAGACGCGTAAGAACGAACAATTCCACAGTTTCTTTCGTTGGCTTCATTTTTATTCTTAAAAAGGTGTTTCTTGCCAGATTCTTTGCATTTTCTAATATATTTTTAAAAAGTAGCTTAATGTATGAATTACTTTATTTGCTCATTATAATTTTGGAGTAGTATCTTATAAATGAACATTTCTGATTTCGTAAACTTATACAGTGAAACTTATATTGAATACCCTTTGTTTAGGTTCCTCTTTTAAGTTGGATATTGTAAATGGTATATATGTTTAGAAACCATATCTTTTTTAACTAATAGTAAAAAAAAAGAGGTGGTGAGTCGGGGTTCTCTTTCGGAAACAGTCTCTTTTTTTAGGGTATAACTGCGTACATCTTACCCTCCATACCCTGTATTTGGGCGGAATCTTGGTTTGGTTTGGTTTGGTTTTTTGTTTAGAAACAATATCTTTTAGTGCCAAATATATACATGTACTTCTTGGATGCGTATGATTTTTAGATCCATCCTTTCAAATTTTATCGCTCCTTTCGGTTTGCTGGAGAATGGGGAGAAAGAAAAAACGAGTTGGAACTTTTTTTTTCCTACCATTTGGTGCAGCTCAGAATTCTCTAAAAAACATATAAAATTAAAAATGTTTTAACTCAAATACTTTAGTTAATGCCTCTATTCTAAATTTTTCACTACAATTCTAACATATTGGGGAATGTTTATACGACAAAAAGTATCATGAAAACTTGGTGAAATTATATACAATTTGATGAAATTCTCATTTTTTAAAATCAATTTTAAGAGAATCTATTTTCCACTATTTCTTTTAACCTTTTCCCCTTTATTCAGCAAACTAAAAGGTGCCTTAACTTGTAGTTGATTAAACTCATCTATTTTAATTTGTTAATTTTCAAATTCCTCTTTCGCTTCATCCTTTCAAAATTTATTTTACCGTTTAATTTCTTAAACTCAGTCATTCTCATTAGATTCTTAAATGTTGACTTCTAAATGAAACCATACCACTTGTTTTCGCATTTAAACCAGATTTTTGTTTGACAAATTATAATCACGTCATGCCGAAAAAGTTTTGAAACCCCATTTTGCTTGTCGTATTCTTACCGGTGCACAAAAATGTAGTTCGTTCAAGGGGGGTTGGACTTTTTTCTCAGTAAGGGGGGGCTGGAGCAAAAGCACATGTTACGAAAGAAAAAAATTTCATAAAAATATATAATACTCAACAATTTTTTAAAATTAGAGGGACGATCTCCGCTGTTAGTATCGTCATATTTGTGTCGGCCTAACCTATAGCCTATCAGGCCGGCTTTATGTATCTATGATTGGTCTAAGTTTATGTTTCGGCTCTCTCTTTTCTTTTATCTCTTGTTTAGTGTCCTCTCTTTCTTTTCTTCCTTTCTTTTCTTGCTCTCTTTTCTCTTCACTTCTTCTTTCTTCTCGACCACTCTCTCTTTTTCTTCTTCTCACTCACTTTCTTGTGGCCTTTCTTTTCACCCCTCTGTTCTTTTCCAGTCTTTCTTTTTCGCCCTTCTCCTTTTCCTCATTATGTCTTCCTTGTGTTGGCTCTCCTTTCTTCTCTTTTCTCCCTAGCCTTCCTTATAACCCCTTCTCTCTTTTTTCCCTTGCCTCTCTTTTTCGCCTCTCTTTTTTTCTTTTCAATCTTCCTCTCTCTTTTATTTTCTTTCCTTCCTTATACCTCCCTTTCTCCTTATGTCTCCCATGCCTTGAATGAAATCTCCCTTGGCTATTTATAGATGTTATGGCCGACTTTGAGGAGGCTTGGAGAGCCTTCTTGAGTCTTCTCCTTGCGTGCTTATCTTCATCCAACCTTATCACTTTTCATCCTCATCTACTCCTCAGTTTGCCAAGTGTTCCTTTATCTAGAATTTTCCTTGCCTTATCCTCATCTTTTTCGGCCACCTCTCTTGCTTCTAGAGGCTTCATGAGTTTGCTAGCAACTTGAAGACTTTGGCCAAGTGTTCCTATCTCATCATGCCAACTCTTCCTTGTCTAGAGTCTTCCTTCTCCTTATCTCCTTGTTGCCGCCC
>JAYMSG010000103.1:0-13273 GCA_036897925.1 Aragoa abietina | reverse complement strand
CTGCAAGGTAATTCTACTATTGGGACAGTCAGCTAGTTAGGTAATAGTCGATCGGTTTTTGGGAGTAGTGGCCGGCATCAGGCAACCCGCCACCAACTGACAGCGACCTGTACCGATCAGCCATGATTAACTACGACCAACCTCCCGGCACCCGATTTGGTGCGGCTGATCGGGTGGTGACGGTCGGGAGCGCGCGTTGGCCCGACACCCCGCGTTGGCCGGGGGCGGCTTCGACATGGGCCCAATCTGTTTCTCGGCCACGTTAAGAAAAATTAATCTTCCCCTTTGGGACAGACAGTTCAAGTTCCAACCAGAGAGTTTTTTTCCTGATTTTAGTAATGAGAGGTTCAAAGAGAATCTTCTTTTTCTTTCTTTTAGATAGATGGACCTAAATACATGAAAGGAAAGTAAGATATCTTAATACCTAGTTCATTTTCAATCAAGCTGCATTTACATTTTTTACAGGAATGAAACAACTCTTGGCTAAACTAATATTTTGTCCAGACACTGCTTCAAAGTGGGGCAGAAAAGATTTCAATCTCAAGATATTTTCCTTTTACCCATTTAAAAAACAATACAATACAGTTTCTTTTTTGGTAGAGTAAACAGTACAGATTCAGTCCGCTCCCCCTCCGCCACAACAGAATGTCAACAGCATCAACAACTCCAATACCCAATTCTCCCTCCTCCCCCAACAATCAAATTGTTGAGCACATCGTCCTGTTCAAACTGAAACCCTACGCCGACCCATCCGCCATGATCAGCAACATCAACTCCCTCGCCTCACTCGACCTAACCCACCACCTCTCCGTGGGCCCCGTCGCCCGGTGCCGCTCCAACTCCCTCAACTTCACCCACATGCTCCACTCCCGCTACCCCTCCAAGTCCGCCCTATCTACCTACATCTCCCACCCTTCCCACATCAGCGTCGTTTCCGACTACGTCACCCCCATCGCCGATGACGTCATGGTCATCGATTGGGTCGCCGACGACTTCCCGCACTCTCCCGAGATTGCCCCTGGCTCCGTTGCGAGGTTCACGGTGCTGAAGCTCAAGGAGGATGAGGTGAAGAAGGATGGCACCGAGGTTTTGGAGGTTGTGAAAGGGGTTATTAAGGATAAGTTTTAATGAAAATGTTCTTGAGCCGATGGTCTCTCCCGGAAACAGTCTCCTAATCGTAGGGTAAGACTGCGTACATCACACCCTCCCCATACCCTGCCTATGGGCGGGAACATGGGTACGTTGTTGTTGTTGTTGTTGTTGTCAAGAAGTGATCACTCTCTCAGAAATGGCAGTACTATAGTTACCTTCCTGTTAGAAAACGTGAAGGAACTGCTGCTGTATCAGGTCAACCTCATCAGTAACGCCGAGAGCGAGCTTAGGGAGCTGAAGAAGGAGCTCAAACTTTTGAAGGCCGCTCTCGAGGTGACACCGAGCAAGCGCGACAAGAATGAAGTGTTCAAGGAGTGGGAGAAGCAGATAAGTAAGGTGGTTTATGAAGTTGAGGACACCATCGCTTCGTGCGTCATAAACACCGTGGCAAGGAGTTCGTTGTGTCGTGCTATTAGCACGGCCATAGCCCAAGACGTGAAATCACTGAGGGAGCCGAAGGTCAAACCTATGTTCGCTGACATCAAGAACTCGTTGTTAAACCTCCCTGAAGAGACATCGGATGCTGTTGTGGAAGGAGCAATGGACAAAAGGAGAAAGGTAATTACTATCATAGTTTCTGATTTTTCCCAATGATTGAAAATTAACTCTATTTCGCAGTATTATTATGCACATACATGTCAGATTTTGAATGCTATAGACTAGCAAAGCATGGTTGATAAGAACTAATAAAGATCACAAAATGTGAAAACCTGAAAGTTATCCCTTTGAAAATTCTTGTTTCCTTTGTTTTAATTTGTCTGACTTCTTCTTTACTTCCATTTTGGCTGCTTAAAATTGCCTTTTTAAAAAATAGACGGTACATTTACAATTGCTGCAGTCAACGAACCTTCGGAAGTAGCACTAGTATTTAATTTAGGCTAAAATAAGTGACGGAAGTTTTAAATTATACACCGATTTTAAAAATCTGTGGGATTTTTTGAAAATTTTAATGTTAAAAAGTGAAAAAAGATCGATAAATTGAGCTTTTTTTACAATTAAAGAAATAAGACAATTTCTCCTGAACAAATCGAAAAGAAGGATAATTTTTTAAGAATAGAGGGAGTAGTCTGATAGTTCTGGTCTAGGTCTGCTCCATAACTATAAATCCCATAAATCTCCGTGCAGATATATAGTCCAAAACATATATAGCAAATACAATTATCTATGGTTTGCTTTGAGTTTGGTTGAAATAATTGATTGTGATTGTGACTTGTTTGTGTTGGAGAAATATGGATACACTTTCGTTATTTTTAAAAACTTCATATTTTATCAATTAGAACGTTTCGTTAGAAAATTCTCACTTTCATTTTTATCTACTAACATATCTCACCCGTCATAATAAAACCTCGTATATTTACAATTTTACTACACTTTATCACTTATTTTTCTACTCTATCTACTAACTCATTACTCATCTCTCTTACTTTATCACTTTTAACCCTTATCCACAAATATTCTCACACTTTTCTTAATGTGTGTGCATTTCTCAGAGTAGGAAGTTTACGAATGGACTAGTATACGATAAAGCCAGTAGATTCCCTATCACACTTGGTACATGACTAATTACAATTTACATCACCATCACCAGTCACCCATACGCATTTTCATAATATAGTTAGTATACCGGGTCCCAAGTAATGAATATATGAAAAATATAAATTTGACTGAGTATGGAAACTCAAATGTTACCTATAATGTTAAGAATTGATAGATATTACCTATAATGTTAAGGTAACACTGTAGTTAACATTTAGTGTAAAAATAGAATTGCAACAGATAAAAATATAAACACATAGATATAAATTTTTACACAAATATAATTAATACATGTGAGGGATTGTCAGGCAAAATTTTTATTCACTATATGAATAGTTTAAGAAAGATCTCTACTTACAAGAACAAGTGTACAACTAGTATACAAACGAAAAACCTGAGAAACTAAAATAACTAACAACAATATTCCTATTCCATCTCAAAACAGTAACAATTATCAGTTTATGAGATATGGATACTATTTTACAAAAAGAGTTAAGAACATAAATGATAAAACTCAGTAACTGTAAAATGCTTGTATGCTTTTTTAACTTGTGTATTCTTCACACTCCATGAACTGAAAGTTGGCTTCTATTTATAGCAGTAGAGGATCAGCCAACTACTCCATATCCAATTCCACAAATATAATAATGGGTTGTTACAATTTGTTAAAGAGTTTGTTGGCTAAGAGACTAAATTTATTGATATAGTATTTTCTGAGATGTGAACTTTATGGTATTGTAGCTTGCAAGGGTTGGGACTCGCATGGTCTAAGTGAACAGTAACATCATAGTATACAAATAAAATTAAGTTTATTCAAGAATCATAATTAATTTTGGGAATGAAGCCTCCCTTTTATAGGCATGTCTAGCTAGATTTAGTCTTAATGGACTTGGGTTTGTAAGGTCTTAAGTAATGAGGATGAACCTTTAAGCTTGCATGTCTCTTATTTCCTATACCAATTATCTTATCCCTGCTGACCAAGTCACGTTCAGAATAAGTCCAGCCAACCTGAATAAAGGCAAAATCAAATATTACGTTATATATGTTACATAACATTCAGGTTAACATTAAGAGTTTAACAGTTTAAATTGTAACATATAAAATAGGCATGAACACCGATGGTAGTAATAATAAACGGATGAGATACAAATACGAGGATAACATTTTTTACAAGCTTTTTGAATACGATACCATTTGAATTAGCCTAATTTTTTTCATAAAAAAATGTTTGCCAATAGGTTTTTATTCCTATATATAATGATCATAACTCTGTTGGATTTTACGAAATTCCATATTAAGTTTCAAAACGCTCAGTTCACATGGGTCATGTGGTTTGTTGTGATGTAAATAAGAGTACAATCTCTTACAGACGTAAGAGTCTACCTTCCCTCACATGTATTCGGCCATGTAGAATTAATGTATTCGGCCATGTAGAATTATCAAGTTTTCTGGATAATTATTCGGGGTGACGAACATGAAGGGTCCAAAGTACTAATATAACTTGAAAAATGTTAAACATCTAACATTACAACGAATGTTGACTATAAAGAAATTCTCAACAATTTATGATGTATCTTAAAATTTTCATTATGGTGTATTGTAGAATTATAAAGCCTCACCTTATGTGTCAGTCTCCTTTAATCTTTTTCTTTTATTTTATTTATTTCTTGAATATGAATTAAGACTTTTATTGCAATTAATTTCTTACTTTAAATTTCTTATACAACGCAAGGACGCTGTCATTCCCATGGAGCTGTACTGCACGAGTCATTCACTAGTAATATATAATACATAAAGTAGGCTTGAACACCGATGGTAGCAGTAATAAAACACTCACTCACTATCAGTTGCTTATTGGTAAATAGTAATAGTACATTTTCTTCCTACTATTTACATACTACTGAAATTTTACTACGGTTATTGTTGGTGGTAAGAAAATCCACTACCGCATTAATGGTAGTACAGTTATACCTCTCATTTATTCACTTAAATAAAGTAAATAAATATGATCTTATAAAATTTTAAATCTACGTAAGGACTATAGAAATTTTAAAGTATTTGCAAAGGAAACAATGCAAAATAGTCATTATACTTCAAGTTTGGAATACATTTCTTCAAGTCATAGATGAAGGTTGAAGTAAAGTGGCAACTATCTTGAGGCGAATAAGAGTGTGGGCTATGTAATATGTTAGGGTTTTGATAACCATTATGCGATATTTTTATATAAGTTCATAGAGTGGTTGTGATAGGCAGATGAATTATGGAATATTATTTACTAAAATAAGCATTATAACTCAGAGACGATGTGAAACACGTAGGATTAAAATTGAAACTCGTTCCGATATTTGACTATTTGAAATCAGAATTGATCGTCTACTCTATTTCCGTAACCCTATAGTATAAATTTATATGCATAGGTGGTTGTGTGAATTTATAACAGTGTGTACAAAGTTGGATAAAAAGTTGTATAGGAGATATGTAGCGATTTAAAACTAGACGCATTGATGTATAAAACGTGGAGTTGATCTTGTGATCCATGGAAAAATAAAATACAATTTTTATTACTTATCATTCTAGACTTGGGGACACAATTCAAGCTTACAATCGCTCTTGGGGACACAATTCCAAAGCGCTCCTAAAGTTGTTCAATATCTTGCCAGTACGGATACTTTATTTCCTTCCAAAATACCTTCCCATTCGAGGTCTCTTGAATGCTGTCATTTAGGATATTTTGTCAAATGCTTGTTAAATTTCAGCATGCTGTTTATTTTGAAATCTCACCTAATACTGAAGCTCCTGCTGGCTGAATCAAAAATTTGTAAAGTTGAGAGAAAATCTCTGATATATACGCACTTTATGTATTACATTCATAACTAACAACTGCATACAGGTGGTCATGTACATGTTGTGACCTTGAGGAAAAGAACGAAGCCACGACATACAGGTGGTTTTAAGGCATAAACTGTGAGCCACTTCAAGTTTCTTGTTTGAATAAAACAGTTCCATTTTGTACTTTATCAGCATGGATGTTCCTGAAAATTTGTAATGATGAATCTTGCTGTTTCTATACAAATTTGTAATGCATGAATTGGGAAGACCACCAACTGTTTTCTCCCAATGTCTTATATTTCCTTGGTATAAATACACACACATATATATATTTGATCTAGAAATGAATATATTTGATCCAGGTCATAGTTTTATGGGATTTCCAAAGTTTTTAATCGAAAGCGTAATGCGAGGAAGTTACGGTTTCAGATAAATCTATAAAAATAATTTCACACTGTAAACTCGATACAGTTGGCAAAATGCTTCCTCTCCAACCGATAGGTCGGGGGTTCGAGTCACCATGAGCGGTAAATGGGGAACCATTATTGATCGTCCAGTTGCATATAAGCCGGGGGTCTCTACGGAAACAGTCTCCTTACAGGTATGAGTGCGTACATCTTACCCTCCTCATACCCTGCTTACGGGCTGAAATTGGGTATGTTAATGTAATTGTAAACTCGATACGTAATATTTCTATCAAAAGAATTATAAAACCTAATGAAAATCCTAATATTTTTCCAAAATATATAGATGGGCAACAAAATAATAGAGTTGCACTACGAAAAGTAATGAAAAATAGGTTGTTATCTTAATTTGGACCGTTTTGATGCACTTATTCAGATAATATAGGGAATTCGCAACACCAGGAAAATGACGGTCACAAATAATACTTTCTTAAATTAAATCTCAAACGAGTTTTGGGGGCATATTGATACAAACACTGACAAAACGGAATTCAGCAGCATTTGACAAACAGAATGCTACACGCTGATAAAATGCATCTCAGCAATAATTATTAAATAGCACTCTAGAGGTGCAGAATTGAGAAATACTGGCATGTTTAAAAAAAAAATGACAATAGAAGAACTTGGCTTGAAGCATTCAGTAACATCTCTGCATCATTTCGTCTCCTGCACGCGTCATGAATACATTGCGATATCAATAATGTGTTGTGGCTGACAATAACTTTACTACGAAATTTAAAACCAGTACTTACGACATACCTTGTCAAGAACTTTTGTACACATTCTGATTTTGAGAGGCAGGATAACAGAAAATACGAATAAAACTCATAACATCAACCTAGGAAATATAGTATAGAAGTCTGTCTGGTTTTTGTTTCATAGATTTTTCCCTTGCAAGAAAGCTTGTGACGTTTTAAAAAACTGTCTGAACCGATAACATCAACAACGTAGTTTTTTTATCTAAAGGAAAACAGACATAAAAGAAGCGGAAACACTAGTATCAAAGGACTGCATACCTGGAAAAGTTTTTTAGTTTCTGTCACCAGGAGCAATTTCAAGCTTGAATGTCCCTGATTTGGTGCCCTTTAGCACTGCCTCTTGTTTTGCTTTCTGAATTTTTTCAGCACAAGAAACTGCATCCGCTGTGACACGTTCCAAGGACAACAGCTCAAGGTTTTTACCAATGGCAGCTGGAATTTCGATGAGGTTCTCACAATTATTAAGAACGAGAATTTTCAGTCTGGGGAAAGGATCCTCACTTGCTGTCCAACACACCAGCTCGCTCGCCCTTTCAATGTGCAAGCGTTCTAGGTGACGGAAACAGCCAACGTACTCTGCTTCCCAGGTTTTTCCTTTGAATGCATTTTCCTTGAGTTTAAGCTCCTCCAGAGAACCGAGCCTTGACAATATATCCATCTTGCTCCAATCCAGATAAGTGCTGCTAAGTGCCAGAATTTTGAGGTTAGGTGGAAAACTCTGTGAATCAGGTAGGCGGCGCAACAGACCTTCACCGGCTACACCATCAGTCCCTTCATGTACTAGCTTCAGCTTGTTGAGACGATCCAAATTTTCAAAGCATACTAAACTTGCAATTTTGTTCAAGTCGCCCTGAATTCCTAATGTGATCAGGTTCTTTGCCTTTTTGAAAACATCATCTGTGCAACTTTCAGGTGACAGTCTGCTTAGCGTTTGAAGGTTCCCGCCACCCTCACCTCTCCCGTCTTTCCTCAGGATTATGGATGCCTTTGTCTTAAAATGCCTCAGCTGCCTCATCTTCCATATATCAACTTTCATTTCAAGTGTGTGCGAGGAGATATCCACTATTAGAGTCTGCAGGTTCCAGAGATCGGACATGTTCTCAGGAAGATTCGCGCATTGATCCATTACTAGAGTGAGGTATCTCAAGTGAAGTAGTTGCAAGAGCTTTTGAGGAAGTTTCGGAAATTTTATATTTTTGGCATCATACACCCTTAGCAAGCCGAAGCCATCTGTCACGGATGCCATATCCGCTGTTTCCAAGTTCATGGCTGACCCATGAAAACAAAGGAAAGAGCGAGCTTTAGGAACCTCTTGTTTCTTTTTTAAGAAGTCAAGAACATAGGAATGTATACAAATGCGGCGCCAGTTCTCTATCTTATCGTGTGATCCAGAACCTCTTTGATCGTGGCAGATCTCTTGGAATAAGTTAAGATTTTTGAATGCGGCTTGTGATTTACAGATTTCACGCACGGAATCATGAATGTGACATATTTTAGGTTCACCGTCGATCGTTGCTTTCCTAACCATAACTAAATTCCGGTTGATAAGGTCTTCCAAGTTCTCAAGGGCAATTTGCTCCAAGTTCTCGCTGTTTCCTTGTACGAAACCCTCTGCAATCCACAACCGAATCAATTTCTTGACAGGGATGTCAGCGCCTTCAGGGAACACCCCTAGATACAGAAAGCAGTTCCTCAACTCATAAGGAAGTTTATCGAAACTGAGGGAGATAATACTTGACAAGAGATTCTTCTTGTCTCCATCGAATAGGTAAGGTTTCACGCTCTTGGAGATTTCCTCCCATTCTTTCTTCATGGATGCTCTTGCTTTCTTTTCCACCAAAATTCCACCAATGACAACAATTGAGAGCGGAAGTCCATTGCAGTCGGTTGCAATGACTCTCCCAATGCCCACCAATTCTTGAGGCACAACGTCAAGCTTGCCGTACACCTCGTACTGGAGAAGTTCCCAACTCTCTTCAAGCCTTAGGAACCTCATGTAGTGGGCTCGTCCCAGAGAGGAAGCATGCTCTGCCACATGCCTGTGGCTGGTCGTTACCAAGACTCGGCCCATTTTGTTCTCCATTGGCAATATCGCTTGGATTGCCTTCCATGCGTCGAGGGTCCAGATGTTGTCCATAACTATCAAGAACTTTCCATCCTTAAGATGGCCCCTGACCTTTGTGATTAAGTCATCAGGGTCAGAGCCTTCTTGTGGGTTAGCAGTGAAATTCTTTAGAATAGCGAGAAGCACACTCTTCATGTTGAGATCATCAGAAATGTTTACCCAAATTCGAACTGGAAACTCGTATTTGATTGTTGAATGCTCGTAAATCTTCCAGGCCAATGTTGTCTTTCCCAGACCAGCCATACCTGCGATGGAAGCAATCTGTAGCTCTTCTGCTTCCCCAGTTAGAAAATCTATGAAGTATTCTGTCTCTTCCTCGAAACCAACTATATTTCGACTCTTCTGCATAATTTGTAGGATAGAAAATAAAACGATTAATATATATTCTAAAAAGATCAATGATTAACCAAACAAAAAGCATGCAAAACCATTTCATCTTTAGAGATAAATTTCAGAACCATATATATCCAGAGATTCATGTAAAATTGCATCCAAATATAAAGCCACTGGAGTTCATATTTCCAAATTTTTTAGTTAGATTTTCGATTAGTTGAATCCCAATATGAATTTTCGGTTAACATAAATTTCGATGATTTTAACTGAACTACGACCACCCCTAGCCAAAAACAGGTCACGATCGTGATCATGACCCATTCGCAGCCAGTGCATGGTTGTTGGATGGTAATGATCGCGATCGCCAAAGGTGACGATCGCGACCATGCAGAACCCGTCTCATGCTTAGCAAAAAGGGCACGATTGTGATCGTACCTATGAGCGATTGTGATTGTGCAAGCCTAGTTCAACAAATTCATGTTTCAATGGGATCATAATGCTTCGTACATGATTCGTTTAATGTGTTTAACTCCTTCTCAATGTTATATGTTCTATCCTACGTATTAGAGATGTTAGAATTGGTTTGCTTATGCATTCATATTAATAACAAATGTTAGATCATGTATATGCATTAGTAGTTCATGACATTGCTTCTGTGGTTGCACATTTTGGGTGTGATAGCTTCTAAGTTAGATTGTTTACGAAGTCTCCTCATTAGACAGGTGCGCTTCCTTTTTCTAGCACGTAGTTCCACTGGATCCTGGAGTGACATGAAGATACAAGTCACTTTTCCCAATGAAGTGTGACAATTTGCAGCAAATCGAGCTTGGTATGGTCGCCCTAAGAAAAGGCTTATTATTTATTGATCTTGCCCAGCGTTATGGAGAACTACCTAGAAAGTTAATGAACAAGTGAAGAAAATGTTAAGGGATTCTAAGGATACCGCCTTAAATAGCGTGGAACTAGATTACATGTTATACAGGGGCTGCAAAGATTGAGGTTTGCCCCCCTTTAATTTTTTGTGTTGAATCGGTGAGGGGTGGTGGAGTTGTTGGGTTCTGGCGGTCGGAAATGACAACGGTGAAAGTTGGGCGGTGGTTATGAATTTGATAAATATTAGGAGGGGCTCTGTTTGAGAATCTAATCATCATCGGAGATCATTTTGAATATATATATTTGGGAGGGGGGTTTAAGGATAAATTTTGCTGTGCAGGTTGTAATGTAATAAATTAGAAGTTGGAATCACAATTTGTTTGATGTACCATGAATGCAGCAATTAATTTATATTTATATAGAAAATCAAACATTTACAACTTTTCAAAACAACTTTCAATAGGGTATTTTAAACAAAATTTATCCACTTATAATAACTGAATTACTCATAATTTGTTCGTGATTTTCTATGACTTTATTTTAAGATATGTAATTCAAATAGTACCCATTTATAACAGCTGAATTATTAATAATTTGTTCGTATAGAAAATATGATATCTTATGACTTTATTTTGTTAAGATATGTAATTCAAATCGTACCCATTTATAACAGCCGAATTATTAATAATTTGTTCGTATAGAAAATATGATATCCTATGACTTTATTTTGTTATGATATGTAATTCAAATCATGCGAATACTCAACCCAGACTCATGAATCCTTTAATAATTTATTTATTATATATTAAAACTTACATTGATACATGAATATGGGTATAATATATGTATTATATTCGTTAGTATGCCCAACACCAGTACAGTCTTAGAAAAAAGGGAAACGCAAGAGGAAATAAATAACTTATGTTTACACACAGACAATTTATATGTAAATACCGATTATTATAAATTAATAATATTCTATTATTGTATAAATATAGGGGTTTTGACAATTTACCCATATAGTATATATAATGGATAAATTATGCTGAAACTTTTTTATAAACAATTCACCATCCTTAACTATTTATAAAGAATAATTTATCCTACTAATTTTTTTAATAACAATTTACTCCCTGTATTTTTCTAAAACGTGCTAAGCTCCCCACCTCCCATTTTGAAAAATATTAAATTGTTTGCACTCTCTCGTAAAATATAGGAGGTAAATTATTTATTGACAAAATTCAGATGGTAAATTGCTTTTTACAAATAATTCAATATGATAAATTACCTATAAAAATAATTCGGGAGGCTAAGTTGCCCATCACATATAATATACTCCCTCAATTCCATCTTTATCTTCACAATTTATATTTCGGGCGTTCTAATTCTATTTTCACATCATATTTTTAGAATATACCCCATCTGCTTTATAATTTTTTACTCACTTTATTTTCAATTTTATTCAGCATCTTTCATACATTTTAAAATCTCTTTCCTATTTTATTCATATCACACCTACTTTATTCATTATATCTCCATATTATATTAAAACACTATTATTTTTTTATCATGAATAGTGGGAATATCGTTTAGGGACGGAGGGAGTATGATGTAAATTGTCAAAACCCAGTAAATATACATCTATTTTATTTCATCTTCTATTTTTTCATAAAATAAAGTCAACCTTGAGATTTCAGATCCAGTATGGACGATGGCGTACGTTCACTTACTGGCCCAAAGCTTATCCAAAATGTTTTATAATAGGCAGCCAATAGTTTTTATGCTTCAGATCCAATATATTACTTTATCTGAATTAAGCTAAATAATTTTGATTAAACACAATGTTTCGAACAAGATCAGAATAAACTTAAAAGTTGGAAATAGATAGAAACTTTGATTGGAAAGAAGCAGCACCAGATGTAGTAGAACAATTAAGTTTTACCTTTTGCCTGATTTGCCTGATTGCCCTTGCCTCTTCTCTGCTTGTGTCCTGTATCTCAGCTACATTAAGGTTCGCAAATTCAAGCTTAGCCTTGTTGAACAGGGGTCTCACCTGTCAGGAAATTTAAATAAAAATCTAGATTCCACCCCCACACAACAACGTATGCGTGACTCGAACGTTTAAATGAGATGGAATTCTGTCGTACCTTCTCCGCCCTTATTTTCCTGACCGCCTCCGCAAGGCTAATGTTGCTTGCTTTGAAAAATCGGCTGATG
This sequence comes from Aragoa abietina, assembly GCA_036897925.1. Lineage (NCBI taxonomy): Eukaryota > Viridiplantae > Streptophyta > Magnoliopsida > Lamiales > Plantaginaceae > Aragoa > Aragoa abietina. Next base: position 986 of record JAYMSG010000103.1, on the reverse strand, counting down.
CTGGTCTTCTTGGCCCTGCCTGCCGCCTGAGTGACGCAGATGTCGATCATGTCTTCGACGTCATAAACCACTTCCCTTACGCTTCTTTCCCATTGTTTGAACGTTTCGACCTTCTTGAGCTTTCGGGAAGCATCCTGCAGAACGGCCTTCAACGACTCCAGTTCCTTATTCAGCTCGTCGAAATCGTTCTCTGCCCCTTGGACCAAGTCGACGTGATGGAGAACAAGCTGTTTCAAGTTTCCCAGTAGGAACTCAGCCGATGCAACCATTCTAAGTAATTGGGATGAATTGATTAGTATAGATGTCGAGGTCAAAATGGTGGAACATATGTATGTATAACTGGAGTTTCAATAGATATGTGTTCGTATAGTCGTGACTAAAAAATACCGGCCGGCGTTACTTAGTACTCCTCTCTTTTCAAGACTATCAACCGTTGCTTGTCCGGCAAGATATGCATTTAGTCAAAGTCTAACACACTCTTTCCAATCACTGGAAGGGCACTAGCGAAAGAATAAGTAAAACAGGAGTCTTAGTGAAAAAATAACATACGTAATAGTGGATCGTGGCCAAATGGCCTTATGATGATCATCCACTACTAGTCTACTACTCCCTCTCGGAGTTTCTTTTAATTTAACACATCCTTCTCACCATTAAAAGTGGTGAAGTGTTGCTTAAATACTATTAATGGAAAATTTAACATAGTCAAATTGTAAGATAATAGGTAATTAGAGTTTTAATGAATAAATAATCATCATATCTAAAAAAACTAGTTGATAAGATGATTCATAACTGATTAGATGATTGGTAGTTTATCTTATTTTATAATAAGCTAGTTGAAGTAGATTTTCAAATCAGTCACTTCATCAGTCAGGTGATGGGTATTTACGTAATAAACTTATTTTGGTCAAAAAGTCAGATGAGGTTGGCTAACAGCAGTTCACCACCGCACTAAATTATTACAGTTCACCATTAAAATATACTTTATG